>JBCFXI010001517.1:0-50061 GCA_038496175.1 Ampulex compressa | reverse complement strand
TACATATATAGAATTTTTACAAAATATTCAGCATTCTGCCAGGAGTTATAGTAATACTACTATAACAATACTACTATAACGAGGGATAAAAAAAAATACATATATGTGGAAAGCGATAATCGGGCTCGAGCGTGAGGTGTAAGAGTGCCTCGGGGCTTGACCGCGAGATGGGTTTAACCGAGGGGCCGGTGAGTCAATCGAGGTTGCTTATCGGGCCCGTATGCATGTTGCGACACGATTTGTTACCTATATTTGTATTCATCGAATTTCTGTATTTTTTGGTATTTAAATAAATCTTACACACACACACACACACACACACACACACCATTTATTTTGAAAGTGGTGTAAGTCCATTTTTGAATAAAAATGAGATATCACGTCATTTATGCTTATTAACTTTTTGTTTATATCTAATTGGTATTTAGTACCTTAAAAAATACCAACGTTTTGTTCAATTTAATATTGGCCGAGAAAAGAAATTGCGTAGCCATTGATTATGAAAGTGGTGTAAGTCCAATTTCGATAGACAGGTTTTGAGGTCAGTGGCTACTGCTTTTTACATTTGTACAATATACAAAACTCAATTAAAAAACCGATAAGAAGAAACACTAATGGAGAAAAAGTAAATTGGTTCAAAATGTATGGATGAGATTTTGCAAAAGTGCACCGTATTCTATTTTATATAAAACATCCATGGAGCGGACAGAATTCAATACTTTGGATTGAAGAATCTAAGATTTAAAACACCTACATGCCGGAGAAGACCACCAAAATTTGAAAAAATCGCTCTGATGCCTTTATATCACGATGCAAGGACCAATTACATACAAAAAATATAAAAATATGGAGCAATTATTACTTTATGTATCTCTTGTATATCATCAATATTTCAAAACATTGCCACATCAAGAACATAAAAAGAGAATACCAATATTTTTTGTTAAGTCTAACAATATATAGATATTATTGTCAAAATTAAAAAATACTTCTCCTATTTTATTTCTTGTTATTATTTGTAAACAAAATTGAATTAATATTAAATGTATTTTAAGTGATATTTGATTTTTCAAAATTGAAGTTAAACGATTTTTACAATTGCCTGATTTTGAAAGTGTGTAAGTCCATTTGTAGCCCGTAAATATACATTATTTTAGTTAAATTCGCGTAAAATGAATTTATATAATCAAATTACATATTGATAAATTAGTAGAAGCATTGCCACAACCCATAATATTAACCCATATTTTTTAATTAACAAATATGCTGACCTTTAATTTTCTCGAAACAAGAGAAAATGGACTTACACCACTTTCAAAATGAACGGTTCATATATAGACAATTTTATATTAATGTAAATGATCGGAAGTATTCTGCCAGGAGTTATAGTAATATTGAAATTCTTCGAAACATTTGAAATTGCTCTCTTAGAATATTTTGTAAAAATTCTCTTAAATTCATAACTGCACATTCTTAGAGGAATTTCCTAATTTACTTTACGTTGTTGTTACTTCTTTTCTTTACATAGGATCTATACATACGTATCCAAAAGGTAATATAGGAGATGTATGTATGTATAATCAGTAAAATAGAAGATGGAGAGTATTAAAAGAGGGAGGATAGAGCGGGATTATTTATCAAAGTGTACACTAATCTGGGCAGTCTCTACTTATAGGGAAATGTTATCAAAAGACATTGAACAGGCGCTTGATGCAAAGATAAATAAAGACTCGGCGAAACTCGTTCCTTCTATTATTGTGGCGAACAGAAGCCTGGTATTCTGATAGTGTACATACCGAGTGTACAATGACATTGCATAGAGATATTTGTCCTCTGCAATAATTACTTGTCTTGTTTGATTATTATATGATGTACTATTTTGACTTGTACTTTACGAGAACGAGAAGTGGTTACTTTTCACTTTAAGATATGAGTGTACTATATAATATGTAGATAGGTAAGAATTGTGGTTAGTATTTTTATTTTCAATGTTTACACGAATTTTTCTATGTATCTTACAAGTAGACGAATAAATATATTAAAAGTGGTGGCAAATGAAATTGTGCCTTATGCATATTATTTGATAGACCTCTCAAAGAAAATATTTTCTGGTGAGTATCAAGTCATCTCTATCATAGAGCAGTTATATGGAGAAACGTAATTTATAGTTCAAGCTTGGTTTCTTTTGTTCTCTTCAATGAAAAATTATGAAAAATGTCAGGGATGTGCTACTCAATGACGTATATATCTGGTAATTTTTTCAGAAATTCAGGTTGCGAAATCGTTTTCTTAAAAATGTGGAAAATCTTTAAATACTGATTTTGCATAATACTCACCGAGTGGTCATTATTATACTTGTACAGTACTAACTACGTTTTGTTATGATTATTCATTTGTAATTATTTCAGATTTTTCAAAGTGCGAGTATACAGTTAATAAAATTAAAAAATAGATATTTGATTATATCACTATTTCACTTTTCCCTTTGATCAGGTTTAGATTTTTACCATTTTAACAGATTGCTATGAGTATTATTGTGTGCTTTTTTAAGCTTCTTGATGATTTTGTATCATACTCAAGAAAATTGTAATCCAGGATGTAGTGAAATATTGTCGTTGATAACATGGTTTACTAAAAGAATTGAAATATATACAAAGGCTATTGATAACCGGAAAGAATTGGCATTTATAATCGGGGTGGTCGTCGTGCTTCTTAACTAATTTCATTAATGCGTTCGAGGGCATAGGACACTCAAAATTCCTATGCACTTTATATGTATACATTACGCGCGACGAACGACGCGGCTGTTTGCCTCTAAGGCTGCACTGTTCTGACGCATTATTTCTATTCTAAAAATTTTCGCGCACCATAAATATTTACTAACATACTGTATGCAAAAGAGCGATAATGTGCAATCGATATACTCTGCTCTTTAAATCGTCATTATACGCAATTCCAACTGCTATATGTATTATATAAATTACAAAGCACTTAATTTCAAAACATTTTTTCTTTGATATTGGTGATTTCTTACACAAATTGCGTATATAAGTATAGACACCGCTACGCGCGAATTGTATCCGACAGTATGATTGCTATTAGACATTCACAGTAATAACGCTTAATATTTGAGAAACCTTTTGAATTTGTTGAATACTGCGTATAATACTTGTGTATTTTTCTATTAATATTTTGAGACTGTATTTATTAATTCCTTAAGCTATTATTTTCCCTTAAATAATAAAACTTGATTTTATTATTTTATTAAATAATAAAACTTGATTTTATTATTTTCATCATTATGTCTCAGGATAAAATCCCATAAATGTATTAAACTTTTTTCCGTTGTTTCAGAAAAATCGAATAAGCCTTTGGCTGTTATTAATTAAACTGAAGTTTTCTGCCTATTTCAACAATGTCTTTGATGTCCTATACTAAATTCTTATCACTGTATTTTAATTCAGATATTTTTGGAACGAGCTTGTTATGGATTTCTCAATCAGAATATAATCGTTTTCCAAATGCATTTGATGAGAACAAAGCTATTTGATAGCATGACGTTACTACTGTTGAATGCAGCTTGTTAGTCATTCATTGTGTTCGTGTTTTTTGTGGACGTTCGTACGTCGAGGGTCGCAGACGTCGCGGGTCTTCTCGCGGATGTCCGAACTGCTTTTCGAGTCGAGATATCGCTTCGGGAAGATGGAAACCCGACGAAACTCAAGCACGAAGCATGGCGCCGTGCTACTGGCCTAGACTATCGTGATTGTCGCTCACGTCTAGGAAATATGTACGCTCTTCGCTACGAAATTAATCGCACGAATCACTAGTCGGGGTATTAATGGAATCTGGTTTTTTTTTCGGTGTAACAATTGGGTTTGCTACACCTTGTTTCACGGATCGAGATGTCCGAGAATGTTGAGTAGAATTCACCGCGTGTTGTAAATACGCGATGGTCGTGATATGTGAGAGTCAACGAGCTGATCGTCTCGCTACGTTGCTTGGTTAGTGTTATATTCGAAGTGTTTTGCTGAGTGTGTATCTCGGAGCGTTGCTGACTTTAGTCTGGCGCTTTTGAGACGTTTTTATGTTCAAGAGGGTTCAGCCGGGTCTCCTCGGGCGGAGTTTTAGAGATTTTTTCGTTATTACATGTGTTATAACCGAGTAAACTCTTACCTTCTTGATTTAAAATATAATTTGAATGATTTCACAGAAAGGCATACCCGAAAATTTCCCTTGTATTTTATCCAGCCTATTCATCGACCACCGCGTTTAATTATGTTTACGCATTCCGGGAGATAACGCCAGTTGGACAAGGACCGAACCCTCTCGAAGCCTTTTTAAGAGACGTTAAAATCTACCGAGCATTAGAACATATAATATATTAAAATCTATTAAATAAAAGGAATCTTTCTGTGAAATAATTAAAATAAGTTATGTAAGTTTAAGAGATATTTAACCCTAACTGCAAAGGCGAATATCCTTTTTCTTTTAGATAAATTCACTAGAATACTTTATATCTTTGGAACAAAAAGAGATAGAACAATGATTCAAAGTGCAGGAGACTCGCCTTCGCATAAGGATAAACATATTTTTAAGCAACTTCAACAAACTTTGTTAATAATTAACACACAAAAAATCTCAGAATTAAACCCAGAAACATAAGAATTCCATAGAGGCAGAGTGGGGCTAACGGAGAGCCTTATCCTCCCTCTACGCCCTACTTTAAACAAATGTGAGTATTCGTCCAACCAATTTCCTAAGACCATCGATTGGCCCTTAAGGGACACCCCTCCACTTTTCAATATAGTATAAAAGAAGCTGTCAAAGGCCAGAACGTCGCTCTTTACGCCAACTTGCTTTTTACGCCAACTCGCCTTTTACGTCAACTTGCTTATTCGGTTACTTAGTTGGTCAATCTCGACCACTGTTTCAGTCGTCCATTTTAAAAACTTACGTTAACGATGTTTGCTCGATTGGTTAATGATTTTTTTCAATATTTCGCTTCAGTGTTATAACAAAGTTCTATCCGCCTGGTCCCAAAACTCACATTGGTAATTTAAAGATAATTTACATTTTTCTTATTAATATTTTTATAACTTGTACCATTTATTTAATTTCCTTCTTTTATTAATAAACTTAGTTAAATAGAAATTCCTTCGTTTGGAACCTCAGTCTCGCTCAGATCACTTTCTTTTTCTTCACGCGCTTTTATTCTGACAAGCACGAAAGATTGTTACGATCGTCGCTGCCAAAGAGCGTGGCCCCGATCAAACGAATTGTCGCTGCCAATGGTGTGGAGATCACTTTCTTTTTCTTCACGCGCTTTTATTCTGACAAGCACGAAAGATTGTTACGATCGTCGCTGCCAAAGAGCGTGGCCCCGATCAAACGAATTGTCGCTGCCAATGGTGTGGCCCCCGTTCGTTCAATAACAGTCCTTCTGCAGGTCTAATTTTTGTACTTTTATTTAATGCCATCCAAGGGTGGATTCCGAGTTAAAGAGAAGAGATTGTGGTTCCTAATTAAATCGGCTCTTATTCAAAATGGAGGCCCTTTTCCTTTGTTTAATCAGTTAGCATTAGTCTTAAACAACCAGTCAACAATTCCTACGATAAAATATATCCTGACCAAGATAAGTTTCGAACTTTCCTTTCCCAATTATAAAACCATTGCAAAAGGCGATCCCCGTCGCTTTGCTTACAAACTCCGCCACCTCATCGGAACTGATTTCCCCATAATTCTTCCCTCTCAGTACTCAATTCTTCCTCCTGTCGAAAAACCTTGTTTTCGAAGTGCTTGAATGCATTGACTCAAAATCGGAGAACAAAATTCGAGTCTTTCGCTACGGCGTGCCCTCACAGCGGAATATATAGCACTCGCGGAGGCTGTTAAGGATAGGATATATATTTCGGGATTCCTGACAGAGCTGGGTTATAAAAAAATTTCGAAAATTGAAATTTACAATGATAATATTGGGGCTCAATTATTGGCTAAGAATCCGATTGTACATCCGCGTACGAAACATATAGATATAAAATATCATTTTGTGAGAGATGCATTGTCCCGAGATATGTTTACAATGAAGCATTTACCTAGCGAGTTTATGACCGCGGATGTATTAACGAAACAGTTACCTAAGGAAAAACATTATTTTTGTATTCAAGCGTTAGGAATTAAGTAATAGTAATTGAAGTTACTTCTGCATGAATAGATGTTATGATTTAAGTAATTTTGGCGCGCGTATTGAGAGGAGGTGTTGGAAATACCGTTTAAGACAATGTCGCGCGCGTGTGTTTTGTTACTAATACTAAATAAAGCGATGACTCTCGCACTTCTAAGATTGAAAAACTCGACGCTGGTGAATAGACGTATCAGCTTCTTCCTTTCTTATTATAGCTGTTGAAGATAACACTGTTAACAGAACACCTATTTGTGTTACATTCAGAATCATTAATTAGTTCCCCTGATCCCTAAAGGGGAGCAAGGAGAAGCTGGAATATGACCGTGGAGGTGCCAGGCGATAGGGACCGGCTGGACTTGATTTATCGATTCTACGATCAACAAGCGTGCAATTTACACACTGCGCAGAAACTTATAATCATGATCGATGTAATATATTACAGCCGAGACAAGGAAAAATGTATTAAATTAAAGCTGCGTTGAATTAAAATAATATTTTTTGCTTTGTTTTTTTTTATGTGTGTTATACATACATTTATATTTTTAAGATAAATTAAGTTGCTTATTTAGAATTAAGAAGAATATTTGTTTTTAATACATTCTCGGAACGTAATCCCCTTTTTGTACTGACTCTGGATCTCATATAACACAGTTTCACATACTACGACATTTTCTAGGAACCTATCTAACGTGTTATAGGAGTGTTATCTGCACTTGATTCCGCTGCACCACACTTTTTGTAATTGTAAGAAGTACTACAGCCGAGAGAATTTTTCGACATTCCATGATTTCCTACTTCGCGTTTGCAATAGACTTGCAAAGACATTGCACGAGAGGTTTTGTTACAATGAAGCACTGTAAATTACAGCCAACAATATCCCACCCAGATCAATTTTTGTTATAACTAAGAATTTGTTTAATGACATTTGACCAGCGCAAAATGATTCAGAGAAAATATCTGCATCAAGCAGTGGACGAATTTGTACGACCTTGTAAAATTATGTCAGCGAGCTTAACATTCTTGGACATTTAGATCATGCTAATGATTTGTTACGGTAGTAATTTCTATACAATTTTGTGGAATACCAGTAATATTACATCCGTCGAGAAAATACCAAAACGGAATTTTATTTTTATTTTTACGAATTAATTTCTTCAGAATATGCTTTGAACGATGCCAAGTATGATTATATTTGTCTTAAAGCGTTTTAAACTCTAAGGCATCGCGGTCTATTATGAAGTGCGTTCATAGTATGAAGTGTTATCTAGTAATACTCTATATGTAATGGTGGCAAAGTTTGGCATTCTTTACGATCGTATAACTTTCGTAGCATAATGCATTTTACTTTTTTTCAGATTTGTGGAAAGTGTGCTTCTTTACATAATGAACAACTGGACCTCATGTAACTGACCTAAGGTTGTTATGCGTATTTTACGGTATTGCGTGTTATGTTTTATGATTGATGCAATTCACGCTATTCTCTATGTAGAATGGTGGACAAAAATATAACAATTTGACCATATTATTTATGTAGTGGTTATGTTTTTACACCTCTCGTTATAATTAATGTATACTTAAGATTTCTTTTAACGTTATTTCCTGCTGTTCTAACAAAAGTATAACAACTTTATTCTGTGAACCTTATAATACTATTTACTTGTACAAATAAATAAAAAATCGAAATTTACAATAAATGGTGTATTAATATTTTATCGCACAGCCACGGGCATCAATTACCACTTGACATTTACGAAGCATAGACTTAATTACGTTTTAAATTGATATTCATAATAACAAAAACCAAACTTTTTTTTTTTTAATTGGCAGCACAGGCTGCTAAAGTTATTTGGCCTAGGACCTACTATATAAGATGGGTTCCAAACCACCAGAACTACATGATACATATTACATCCAAAGACCAGAGATGACGAGCGGAGATTCAAACCCGAGCCGTCCGCGTGGAAGTCCAAGCCGTTATCCACTACACCACCGCTACATACCACCGCTACATCCACTCTTCCAAAAAACCAAACTTTGCTTACTGCCATAAAAAAAAAAGTCATCAAGTGTGTTCAATTTTTTGCTTCGTAATTTCACATCTATTTTGCACCATAAGTATTCTATCAAGTCTGGCAATTAAGCCGGCCCGTTAAGAAGAGTAACGTTATTAGAAGGGTTGTTCGTAAAATAAAGTTCCCAAGGAGCTGCAGTTGCGAGGAACGCTGTTTCGCGGAATCCGGCGATACTAGTGTGTAGCTTGGTTGATGCTCTTCCAATCCGCGCCTCCGCAAACTCTCTACGACCTTCAGTCTTGTTTAGGTAGCCGTTAGAGATGGAACTTCTACTCGCTTCTTCTGCCAGGTGCGAATTACGCTCTATGATTCGTTTTTTGTGTAGAAAAAACACTGCATCAGTCGACATTCATTCGCAACTATGTGAAGTCTACGGAGATAAGTTTTCGAGCGTACAACACGTGCGCAAATGGTGCTAAGAATTCAATGACGTACAGACATCCATGACGAACGGCGCTCTAGATGGACACCGGTTTCGGATGAAACGATTACGAAAGTGAAATAACATTACTGAAAGATCGAAGGGTAACGGTTTGGGAGCTCTGCGACGTGACCCCTGATGTCAGAAAAACCTGCATTGACAAACTTTTGACACACCATTTAAGGTATGCCAAGCTTTGTACAAGGTGGGTCCCAAGAATACTTACAGAAGATCACAAATGGCCGTGCGTCGAAGCAGCCCGCAAATTTCTTCAGGACTACGAAACCGATGGCGGGGAATTCTTAGACTCTATTGTCACTGAGGACGTGACAGTGAAATATAACAACAGGGACGTTCAGTGGAAATATCCAGAGTCGCTGAAGCCGCAGAAGTTCAAATAAACGTTGTCTGCCGGGAGAGTAATGGCGAGTGTCTTTTGGGACAGGAAGGGGTTTCTTCTTTCTCGACGCGGTGGGAGAATTCTACGACTCAGGCATAAAGAAGATGGTATACCGCATGCAAAAATGCAGTAATCTCAAGGTGATTATATATAAATATGGAAGAAAGCTTTTTCCATAAATGTATTATTAAATGCCAATAAACGTATTTTTCATTATGAAAACCAATTGGGACCTTATTTTACGGACAACCCTCGTATCTCTAAACCATTTCATAACCTTCTTTGTTGTATGTTTCGGATACTTATACTACATAAACTCTTCGCATGTTGTAAAATGCATGAGGTAACATTATTTCATCCTTAATTTGTCATTATTTGATATGATCCAATTTACCATTAAATTTTGTACAAAGAACCAATTCCATCAAAAGAAAAACATTCCAATATCATAGCATTCCTACGTCCATGTTTAATAGATCCTATCCTATATTTGCAGTCAAATGTTTTGTTTATTGAATGTCTGGCACACCAAATACCTGATTGATTGATAAGTTAAATTTTTATTCATCTAACCAAAAAAAAAATGTCACGGTTGTTCAATAGTCCAATTGACATGCATCTTAGCAAATTTTAAACAAGCAGAAACATTTTTTGTTGGGATATACAGCTTATGTTCTGCAATTCTAACATATAGCCCACTTTCATTTAAACAATGCTCTACAGCTGTTCTTGAATACTTCATAACAGTAGTAACAGCCTGAACTTCCGGTGCTGTTAGAAACAAATGCTTCTGTGAAGCAATAACTAAATTTTGGTCGGTTCTATAAATGTGCATTCGAAGGTTAAACTCCAAGTTCAATATAAAATTAGTACCAAACGTAACGTCCTGTCAGTTTTCATAAACCTTCCTATTGTTTTTTGAATTTTTGGTTTATCATCCGTTTATAAACGTTAAAAACAACGTCTTTTTTAAATCTAATTTCTCTCCTATGCAAAGCATGTCCATCCTTTATTTTCGTTCAAATTTGTTATGAATTTTTCTTCTAATTAGTTATACTTTTGTTTAACGTGATTTCTGTATATTCCTGAATATTTCTGTTTTGTTGTCATAAATTTTCCATTCGCAGCTGTTGCGGCGCAACAATAAACAGAGTCAAGCAAGGGACCCAGAGGTTTATTATTGTATTTTTCCAAGTGTCACTGGGGACGGATTCGCTTCTTAAACGTCACGAAAATCATCCATTTTTGAAGTGCATCATTACTGGGGATGAAATATGGGTTGTATATAACAATGTCAAACGCAAGAGATCATGAAGCAAAAAAGATGAACCGGCTCAAAGCATTTTGAAAGCCAATATCCATCAAAAAAAGATAATACTATCAGTTGGTGGGATTTCAAAGAAATCGTTTTTTTTTTGAGCTTTTAGCAGATAACACAACGATTAATTTGGAAGTCTACTGTCATCAGCTAGACAAATTGAATGATGCACTTCAACAGAAAAGGCCAGAATTAATCAACAGAAAAGGTGCAGTGTTCCACCAATTCCATATCTGGCACCTTCGAATTATTGTTCGTTCCGGTCACCGTAAAATTTTTTAGACGGTAAAACCTTTACTTCAAATGAGGAGGTCGAAAATCACCTGGATCAGTTTTTTGCCAGCAAAGAGCAAAAATTTTATGAGCGTGGAATCATACCACTGCCAGAAAGATGGCAAAAAGTATTGGACCAGAATGGTCAATATATAATTTAATAAAATATGAATGCGTTGTATACATTAAATATATACGTTAAAATACGTTATACGAAAACAAAAAAAAAGGAATCACTTTTCAAACAACCCAATATATAATGCTCAAAGGCGGCCTCAACCAAGGCATCAGTGCATCATCCACAATTCGGCGTAAAAACTAATCTAACGGGATATTTTTCCAACGGATGAACTCTTATTCGCCTAATAATTCCAATTTTGAGTAACATCGTCCAATCGCTGACATTTAAATATTCGATATATTTGCAACCTTCCCATTCAAAGTCAAAGCATAAATAATAACAACTGTGATTAATAATTGTCGATAATAAAAGAAAAAAAGGAAAGGTTACAAATTGGTGCCTAACGTGGGTCCGCAATTAATAAGACAAACACAACCGGGAAATCTTCCGCTAAAATTTCGCTCGATTAGAAAGAGGATTGAGACCGGGAAGAATTCGGTGAATACATAGGAAACGGGGCGACAAGCAAGTCACACCGCACCGCAGTAAACTCTTTCTGTGCCTAACCGCCAAACAGTTACCGATAGCTTTCGGCATGCCTAAACACGGTCGCATCCGAATGGAGAAATTCGCTTTCCGAAATTCTTCAAGTGAACAAGATCAGTTAACAAAATCACGCGAGGTATCTATAATGAGAAACACGCCTCTAGTAATGCAGTCACCAGTCGAAATGGCTTCAACGATCACCGGACACACGCGAAGTATTGAGAATACGGGGGAACAAACACAATTTGATCGGTCAATATTGAACTTGAGAGAAGTAATCGACGACTTGAGATAATGAATAACTCGGTGTGAAATGGGAAGGTTACACGAGTAACCGGCAGGGCTACATTTCGTATAAAATTACAAGCAGACCAATTAATGTAAAGAGGCCGTAGAGAAAGCTTCGAAAATCAATATGAGGCACGCATTTACGAATAACCTTTAAAACTTCGCCCGAGGAGACTTGGCTGCAGCCCTCTTGAAAAGTAAAACGTTTTAGTATCAATAGTCTCCAGTTAGCCATACTTCGCTCTACATAGTCGGTCGACATACAAGTACCAACGAACACAGTCTTTAAAGAACTTCCGTCTTTGAGACTTAGACACAGCCGCGATCACATCACCAATCGAGGAATGTAGCAAGACAACTTGCTCATTGATTCTTAACTTATTACGACCATCACATACTTACAACACGCAATGAACTCTATACAAACGTTTTTGTACATTCAATCCGCGAAACAAGATGTAGCAAATCCGATTGTTATACCAAAAAATCCAGATTCCATTGACACTCTAATGAATGATTCACACGATTAATTTCGTAGCGAAGAGCGTCGTGTTCCCTAGGCATGAACGAAAACGCAAAAGCCTAGGCCAGCAATACGGCGCCAAACATCGTGCTTGAACTTCTTCGTGCGTCAACCTCTCGGAAGCGATCCTTCGACGCAGAAAGCAGTCTGAATATCCACAAGGATATCCGCAACGCTTGCGAGCCTCAACGCACGAACTCCAACAGCATCCAAAAAACGTTTGTATCAAAATGAAGTGGAAAAAGCAACATTGAGAAAAACGTGATTTGTATTAATTATGATCAGAGATGTAAAAAAAATAACCTTCAACGAAATGATATAGTCAAGTTGCTATACTTTTGTGCACTGCTGTAGTTGAAAAGTTTTTGCTCAGATACCTTATTGTGTATGAATTGTTACCGATTATATACCAGAGTAGTTAAAAATCTTTCAACACTCATATAGAAATTCAAAAAACTATTCTAGTTTTAAAAAACTTGTTATTCAATCAATAAATTTATAAAAAAATTGATTTTAATAAACATTTGATAAATCATTGAAAAGGAAGTCGACAGTAAGTTGCTTCAGTTTTTGAAGAACTTCGCCGGCTACTTCTGCATTCTTTAGAAATGGCTGAAAATCTGTGTAGCATGCGCGTTGAGATACTGGCAATTCAAAACAGGATTTTATACATTTTGCTAAAATAATCTTCAATTTATTCTAATGTTTTCCTAGCCTGCTGCTAAGTTACCAAATTTTTCTAAGATTTTCCCTCTTCGCAGCGTAAACAAAACCTGAAGCATATGAGTTTGACAGTTGCTATTCCTAGTATATTGCTTACCACGATTTTAAAGTAGTCAACAAATGCAAACCAATCCGCAGACCAGAAACTTGGCAAAGTGATTTTTTACAGACTTGTGTTTTTATCCAAGCGATGTTTCACGCATTATTATAGCGATAGAAAATTGTTGTCGTATGCACTACATGAATTTAAAAAATTTTCTGCTTTTTCACTATCAAGTATGACATATTATACTTTACATATAATTTCATAAAATGTGTCTTAGATAACATCCCTAGATGCTAGATAATCACGAGTTTCGATAATATTGCCTAATTGCGATTGAAATGTATCAAAGTTAATAAACTGTGTGTTCTATTCTTGCTATTCTATATTTTAATTCAATCGTCGTTAAACGATGCCTTCAAATTTGCAACGATTGCTCCAAAATCCATTGTTCGCTTTTGAGTAAGATCTTCGAAAATGTGACGTATAGTGACTAGCACCTCTAATGATGAGCCGTCTACTTCAAATGTGTTCTTCAAAGTCCATGGTTTACTATCGAGTAAAGTTTTCAAAGATGTAATGCCTGATGATTAAAAGCTCCAATGTTTGGTATTTAATTTCAGCTCTTGTTGCTTCAAATGAAGGAAAAGTTTTGAACATGTTACTCCTGCTGTCCATAATCGAGCACATTTATTCTAATTATCATACATACAACGACTGTCTACTGGCACCAGATCAAAGAAGTAATTTATAACTATTTATTGGCATTACATATTGTCCCGAAGAATCAAATTATGCTAAGATCGGCAACGGTTACAGATTTTTTCGCGGTATTCAGATTGTCCTCCGAATCAGAGGATTGCTTCAGAAAAAATGACACGGACCCTTAAGGTTTAGTGCAGTAATACTGGTCTAGAACTACAGGTATGGAAAGCTCTTTTGTGCTTTCATACACGTTTAAAAAACACGACACTCTTTGTTAGGGAATTAATCGCACGATATGCTATGTACGGCTCCTTTACCTTGATTGGTTGAGTACATTTCCAGACAAAAATGCATCTTCACCAATTGCCAAATTGTCCTTCGTTGACGTTTTAGAAAGTCGTACGTGACAGGAACAAAAGCAGACGCTTGCAGTCTTGATGGATTAAGAGTCGCGCTGATGGACTAAATCTGGAGAAAAACCAAATTATTTTATTATCTTAAGCTATCCCTGATAAAGCAAGAGCTGGTAAAGAAAGAACAGGCCAAATGAACAAAGTACCATTCGACCTTTGGAAAAAAAAGATAACAAACTATTAAATTCCTCGCTTGGCTTTACATATTGCTGTGCTACGACACTATCGACATAATCGAAAAAAAAATTGATCTTCGGTATGTGTTTCAATGTAAATTTGTTTATAAAATAACTTATAAACATAATGGACGGAATCTTTAAGAAGCACATGAGAAATAATGGCCACTATACAAGATTATGGTAAATTACTTAATTAAAAAATTACCTAAAAAAAGAAATTACCGTTTACCAAAATTATGGTAAAGACCTTTCATCAGATTTCTACAATGACATTGGATCGCCTAGCACAAGCCAAGGACCCGGAATAAATGACGCAGAAAAGAATAAAAATAAAAATATTGGGGATAATGACAGCAAAAAAAATAAAATTTATAAATATTTATATTACTCTATATCAATTGAGGAGCGACGTATTATTATAAAATTATTATTACAGTAAACCAATAAATGTTCACCATATAAATTTATTAACATATTAAGCGCTGCGTCAATTCTTGAAAACTGACAGTAAACAGTTTGTTTTGGAGGTGTCGGCCCATAGGACCGAACTGATATTATAAGCAACAAATATTTTCGAAAATAATTCTTGTAAAAATTACTTTGTAAAACACATCTTTGAATGTCGCACAAAAGTAACGAACATTAATTTTTTTTGCTCAAATGGTCTTCAGTGTTTCATTCATATATTAGGCAAAGTAAAAAGTTCTGAGCGTTTTTTCACTAGACGTCTTTAGTGAGCCATATTTCACGATGTATACATCACATCGGGTCATACTATACGGCAATTTCAAAATGATATTACGTTTCAAAAAAAAATTCTTTGTCGATCCTGTATTTGATGAAGCCAGTTGTGCATTACAGCGTTTCAAACTGGAGGTAAAAAAAGAGAAAATTCAATACATTTCTCAGTTCCACTACGATCAAGGTGAAAAGGCGAAGCAGGCGGCCAAAAAAATTTGTGCTATTTATGAATCCAATACAGTATCAAACGCAACAGCAAAGCGGTGGTTTCAACGATTCCGTTCTGATAATATGAACGTCGAAAATGAGGCTCGCTTTAATAAGCCAATCGTCGAAAATTCGCCATTTGTCGAAACCATTTGCATAACGATACTCTCAAGAAGAAGTTCGATGTGTGGGTGCCACACGAATTTACACGAAAGAAGCTTTTGGACCGAATTGATGCCTGCGATTCTTTGCCGAAACGTAACGAAATCGACCCGTTTGTGAAGCCGATGGCGACTGGCGATAAAAAATGGGCCACATACGAGAACAACAGCCGAAAAAGATCGTGGTCCAATTGCAGAGAGCCAGCCCAAACGATTGTCAAGCCCAGATTAACGGCCAAGAAGATTTTGCTGTGATTGGTGGGATTGGACGAGAATCATCCACTATGAGCTACTTCCATCTGGCCAAACACTCAATACCGACCTCTACTATCAACAACTGACCAGATTGAAGATGGCGATCAACTAAAAGCGGTCAAAATTGGCCAATAGGAAAGGTGTTGAGTTCCATCAAGCAACGCCAGGTCGGACACATCTTTAACGACGGATCAGAAGCTTTGAGAGCTTGGATGGGAGTTTCTATCGCACTCGCCGTATAGTCCAGACCTGGTACCAAACGAATATCACCTTTTCAAGCATTTGCAAAATTTTCTTGCTAGTACAAAACTGGCCTCTAGAAAGGCTTGTGAAAATGAGCTGGTCAAGTGTTTACCAATAGGGATGACCACTTTTTCAATCGTGGAATTATGAAATTGCTTTCAAAATGGACAAAAATTATCGAGTAAAAAGCGTTTAATTGATTTAAATTGGATAATCCTAACTATGTTAATTTCATCGTCGAAATAATGCGAAAAAACGCTCAGAACTTTTTATTTCACTGAATATATACATTTTTTTAATTAATTTCAGCACCGACTGTTAACGTCGTTTAGCCCATAATCTACTATTTTTCGTGTGTACTTCAAATCACCAAAACTGCAGTATACATATCCCGTAGAAGAAACCAAAGGTGATGGACGGAATTCGAAGTCGGCTCTCCCTCGTGAAAATGCGAGCTTCTATCCACTACACCGTAGTTTCCTTTTGTATCTTTGGTCTAACTGATTGTCTCTCGGTGGTTGTATTTTTTACAATTCGGTGCCTAATTATCCTTTCATTTAAACATTATATACTTATGCATTGACTGTGTCATTCCGACAGCCGAAACAGACAGTGAAACGCAATTGTTATCGCAGTGTATGTAATGCTTTGTTTACACTTTTCAACCGAACACCTCGCAGAGTGACCGCCGCTGTATTGCTTGAATGGAAAGTAGAACAAAATCGGTTCTACAATCATCATGTTAATATATTTTAAATATGCCTCTGATTTTATTTCTTTTAACACAAAGGGGTAATATTGGTACAAACAAATATAGTCTGATTGTTCTTTCTTCACGGAGTATAACAAATTAGAAGCAGAATATTAGCGAGCAGAATATTACCCCCCGTAATCAGTACAACTGCGCCTTCGACATTGCATAAATAGTAACATTAGCTGGGTCCACCTGGTTTAATAATTAATTTTTTTACAATCAAAAGAACCAACAAACATTCCGCAGAGAATGAAACGTAAATATGTGGCACTGGCAAATAAAATTTATTAAAATCTTTTTTACTTTTTAAAACTCAAAAGTATTGGATGAGTGCATAAGTTCGTGCGGAGTTTCAATGGATGGAGTTATAAGCGTCGTAAAGTGTTGTCATTAATACTTCTATCTACATATATATCGTTGGAGAGGTGACGTCTTTAGCTCTCATTAAAAAAAAAATCGTTCGTTTTCATACAAACTACTTCGAAAAATATCACTTTAAAAATGAGTATCGATAAGGTGCATTTACGGCATGTTATGCTTTACGAGTTTCGGAAGGAAATAAACGTTACCGCAGCCGTAAAAAACATTCAGGATGTTTATCAGGATCAAGCACCAGCTAAACGAACCGTGGAAAAACGGTTTGCTAAATTTCGGCGCGGAGAATTTAACCTTGAAGACGAGCCACGCTCTGGTCGACCTTCTGACCTTGATGACGATGTTTTGCGTACTTTAGTGCTCAATAATCCGCGAATTTCAACAGAAAAAGTTGCTACACCACTAAACGTTGACCGATCAACCGTTTTTCGGCGTTTAAAAAAGATGGGATTAGATTCGAAGCTCTATATATGGATGCCCCATTTGCTGACCGAGGAGAACAAAATCAAGCGAATTTCTGCAGCCGTTTCTTTATTCGGGCGGCTCAATAACGAGTAGTTTTTGGATCAATTAGTGACGGGCAATGAGGAATACTCTATAACAACGTTCAGCGCAAACGGACGTGGAAACAGTCAGGTGAGCATGGTAACGCAATGCCAAAGGCCAGTTTGCACCCGATGAAGGTGATGCTCTCTGTTTGGTGGGATTGCAAGGGCATAATCTATTTCGAGCTCCTCCCCGTTGGCGAAACGATTGATTCGGACAAGTACTGTCGCCAATTAACCAATCTGAATCGAGAAATCAGAGAGAAACGTCCGATTTTGTCAAATCGCAAGGGAGTCGTCTTTCATCACGACAACGCCAGACCACACGTTTCGAGAAAGACGGTGCAGAAACTCAAGAGCCTGAAATGGGATGTCCTAACGCATCCACCGTATTCTCCTGATATCGCACCATCTGACTATCACTTGTTTCGGTCATTACAAAATTATTCAAATGGAAAAAACTTTGACGTTTTGGAGGCCTTAAAAAACGGCGTCTCTTCGTTCTTAGAATCTACACCGTGCAGTTTTTATGATCGAGGTATCCGTATGCTGCCAGAACGTTGGGAAAAGATGATAGGAAACGATGGAGAATATATCATTGATTGAATAAAGATTTTTGTTTGCCTAATCACTGTGTGACTTTTACTCACAAACTTCGCACGAACTTTTGCACTCACCCAATATTTACAAAGCTCGATGCTTAGATGCCTAATAGCTCAAAGCTTAATAAATATGACGATCATATTAAGTATACATTTATTTAACAATCATCAACATCATTTTATCGTAAATTTATTTCTAAATCACGTCAAAAATAAATATGAAATCGTTTCCACATCTATATCATCTCTCAGGTAAAAAAAATCAAATCTTGATATCTTGTAGTGACACCAGACAATCGTCACTTTTGAAATCTTATTGATTAAGAATTAAACAATAAGATCACATTTAAACCAAAAAAATAAAGTGACCTCAAACGTACAATGAAAACTAAACATACCGACATTGTAATTGTTCCTATATGCAAAGTGTTAAAAAACTAAGGTCCAATACTTAAATAGATTATATTATACACCAAGAGCTCCTAAAAGAAATCCTTTCGATGTAAAATCAACTTTCATTACATATGAACATTCGATACCTAACACAATATTACTTGTAATATCAAGAAAAATGACCACACAAACGTAAACATTATGTAGAAATCTGTATTCATCCACTACGGTAAACATTATTTTGATATATATTTTGGCACACCAAAATAATATTTACCATTTTGATATTGTGAAGAATGTCTGTTCATTGCACTAATGTCAAAATAACAAATATGTATTTTGTGTAGGATTTTATCAATCGGAATACATATGCAAAGTCGCAAAGGCTTTGATCTATTCATCATCAATGCATAATGTACGTAAATAGGAAAAGCGTGTCATATAATTCGTGGTACGAATGAAATATTTAAAAATGTATGCCAATGATCAGTAAGTGTGATATTTGTATTAAAATACAAGGCAGACATTTCAAATAGTTATGAACGTGAAGTTAATAAATGATCATTTTCCATCGAAAGGCTGATTGAACCTTCAACGTTTTCCTAATTATCCTCTAAGTCGGATACAAAACAACGTGTTCGTAAATATCCTAACTGCCGCATTAATGTTGATGCTGAATGATGTTGTTTAAATCAGTAGTCTTCAACCTTTTAACACACGTTGCCCGGCGAATATAAAAGAAATATTTCGCGAACTGATATCTACCAGAACTAAAAACTATTTTAGAAGGAATTTTATTTATTAAATCTAGTTTTATAAAATAACAATTTTTTTATTAGTGCAATATCTGCTACTACTTCTTTATCAGTATATTTTATATCCCCGAATCGTGTAAGGATATAGTCGGGTAAAAGCATAGTGAAAGCTTTCGCGGACCAACAATATATTCTTTGGGAACCGACGCCGGTTCATTAATCATGGATGGAAGAACGCAGAACGCATGAAGACATTGAACATTTTAATTATGATATTTTAGGACGCATGTTAATTAAACAGTTTTTACTTCTCACGGTGAGTACTATAAATATCGGATTTTGCTTTTTTTACACTCTTTATATACATCGCCCTCCAAAAATCCCCAGACACTTCTGTACATTTTTTTGGACGTTATTATTGCATCTTATAAATACGGTATTCCTTATTAAGTCAATATTTTATTTTACACATCTTATACTATCATTGAACGATATAAGAAATGTTTACCAAGCAAATAATTTCAACAGAAATGTATATATTATCAAATAATATTAACAAAATTGTTTCTCTCCAATAGACTACTTATCTGAATTTCCTAGGTATCTGCATACTTACGAACACAGCAAATCAATGAATTATTCCGTGATCCCCGGAAGGGGAGGAAGGAGAACCTGGAATATGATCGCGGCAGTTTTAGGTGGCAAAGACCGACTGGCCCTGATTTATCGATGATACGATTACCATTGCAGGATTTGCTAATTGCACATAGATTTAAAATCACGATTGATGTAATACACATTGATGTATTTAATTGTATTATTCACAGAAACGTGTAAACACAACATTACAGAATCTAACATAACTTATTGTCAGTATAAGAAGGTGAGAAAAGAATGAATTATCTTTTAAAGTTGAAAAAATGTCCGTTACGAAAACAATGTTTCATCAGTGTTATTACGTATAATGATTTCGTGCCATTAATTGCTTGAATATTTTGACAAGCACTGTGTCATAATTCAGAAAAGAAGGAATTAATGATCGGTTTACCATCCGTGTTGCGCAACTACCTGATTCAATCCTTCCATCAATTAATATTACGGAATCGTTATACATAACAACTCTGATACAAAAGTTTATTCTTAAGATCTTTCCTTAAATTTTAAAACTTAATGCATTCTTATCCAAACTTCTTATACTGGTAATCAATTATATTAGGTTCTATAATGTTGTGATCGCAGGTTTCTAAGAATAATACAATTAAATATGTAAATGTGTATAATTAATTTTCTTTTTTCAACACCGACTGCTAAGGTCATTTGACTTAGGATCTACTATTTAAGGTGGATTCCGAACCATTAGAGCTGCATTATACATATCACGTGAAAAAAACAAAGGTGATGGACAGGGTTTTAACTTGGGTCTTCCGCGTAAAACTCAATGTGTATTATAATAGCCTTGATAATACATTGCTGCGTAGTTTCTAAATGACGCGTGTGCCGATCATAGGATCGATAAGCCAGGGTCAGTTGGCCCCTGGTGCATGACACTGCCACATTTATATTCCAAGTTTTTGCTCCCCTTAAAAGCTGGCAAAACGATTCATTGATCCGCTGTGAACGACATACGTGCCTTCTGATTAATTTTTTTCAACGAAATATCGATAAAAAACGTGAAATGATTTGGGCCATCTGATGCAAATCATCGTGCTGCTTTCATACCAATAGATTATTGAAAGACTCAGGTATTTCGTGCATTTTCTACGGCTAACACGTACTCACCCCTCTCTTAACACTAAACCTACCGAACCGGTCAAAATGACCAATGGTTTCTGAAAAAAATTGCTTTACTTCATAGAAGAGGATTTTTCTTAGGTTTTCTATGATTTTACCGCTATGTGAATCGTTCTATCGATCTGTTCACATCTCTTTTTAGTCCTCTTTTTCTTTAAGGATATATGTGCGGTACATATATATACACAGAAAGTGACTAGTAGGTTTAGTATTAAAATCAAAACGATCAAAATGACTTACATTAGTTTTTACCTCACTTTTTCGTTCGAATCATCAATTTTTGCACATAAATCGCCAGTCCTTATCGAGAGCATCATCCATTTTTTGTAGGTGATAAATACATCATTTTACTATTTTTATGGATCCAATAATTCATTGTATTAAAGTGCAGCCATATTTAAGTAATGCTTCTATATTTAATGTATACCTGCATTCACATATCAATAAACTCTGATCCCAATAGCAATTATAACATTTTGTATTTTTTTAAATGATTAGTTACAAGAACATACTTGTAACAAAAACTGTAGCAGGGCTACAGATTTGTATACAGAGCATTTATGTCCACTCAACCTATTCAAAAACAAGAAAAGTGATAGAAATGAGAAAAAAGCATAGAAAAATAACTTATAGAATCTCTAATGTGAATCTAACAATATCTAATAAAATCGATCTTCAGCGAATTGTAATTGAAATACCAAAAGGGATTAAAGCGTATTTATAAATTTCGAAGTTCTCCCAATTTTATTGTCACTGCCGTTTGTGTCTTTCTGTAACTGAGCAAATCAGCCATGCACACCTCCATGCACAATTCAGATTCCTGTCAACATTTTTAACGATCTACCGTGCAACTCTTTTACTCTTTCTTGAGGCTGTAAAGTTGAACGTTTCTATAAAAACAATTCAAGGCGTATAACTGCCCACAAAGAGGAAAGCTTGGGCCTTGATTTCGTTTATAATAAATGTTCTTAAATTGTTAACAAGCTTTAATAAAGAGCGCGAATTCGATGGTTAAAGTTCCTTCAATATTTCTAAGCTGCACCGGATGTCGTCCGTCCGTTTTATACTCAATTTAACATGTTGACAGTCATATGCATATATAAAGTACCCAAAACTAAATGGAAAGTATTTTAGGAGCTTTAGCACGCTAAGGTAATATAAAGAAAGTCTACATAAATATATGTCCTATTCGAATTTGAGTTCAAGTCATAACAGATTTTATATTACGATAATCCTTTCATTAGATAGACGCCACCTTAATTTCTTCCAAATCAAAAACTATTGAAAAACAAAGCTCGATATTTTTCACACAATATTGTAGTCTAATATTATATTAATCGAAAATTAAAAGAACAGAGTTTGTCAATAATCAAATTCATTATGTTTAAAAAAAATCAAATATAACATATGCTTATATAAACTTTTATGGTTTTCATGTATTGAAGCTGCCTCTAAAACAATTTGCTGTAATATCATGTACACAAGTACTATTATGGCGCGATATGTGTATATATATATTATACACAGCACAAAATCATTCAAAATACAAAATGTAATCACTAGTAACCTAATAAACAGTTATAAATATAATAATTAAGAGATTAATAAACTAAAAAAAATTAAAAACTACTTTATTTTTGTCATTTACATAAATGAGTTAAAAAACACATTCGATACATAAACGTCATTGTTCTAGTTATCCTACAGAAAGAAACGTAACATTCTCACGCTTGCACAATTCTTTCATCTCTAGCACAATCTCTTGACAATTTTCTGTTTTACTCTTAAATGATTATTCAATACATGTATTGATTATTCTTATTATAAGAGAATTCAAAAATTTGTGCACATACTTTTCGTCTGGACTTGTTCATCGATATTACAAAACATTGTTGATACTCAAACAATTGGTCCTAAAAGGAGGGATCCTAAATGGATGAGCCAAAACTGAAAAGATACGATTAAAAATGTTTTACATTGAAATACATTTCGTTTTTTTTTTTACTGCCCAAACTATCAAATTCTGTGCCTCTTGTATTTTTCTACAACAGAGTCACTAAAGATGAACAAATTCAATGCTCGATGATTGTAAAAAGACAAAGATATGGTGAAAGCGGTTTTGAGTTGGAGCAACACAAGTAGGACGACAATGGTGCAGCCTTTGCTTTCGCTTATTCATGATAAAGAACAGATTTAATCTCCAAATATAAGTGAAGTACGACATTCTAAAGCTAGCATGTATTTTACGACGGATGTTATTGTAGCCTTCTTATGCTATTAATTTCTTTTAATCTTTTGTGGACAGAATAGTTTAAAGATGAGTGCTCTGTGTAGAACTGCCTTGCTGCAACGATTGTCCTTTGAAATTGTCATTTCATGTTTCTTACTGCATATCACCCATAATGTTCCAATATGCTATCATTTCTAGACTCACATACAGAACTGCAACGTCCAAAGAATTACTGATACTAAAGTACTGATTCTTTTAAAAACGTATTTAGCATGAGTATCTGTTTGCCCTGTTACATGCAAAATTAACTAAAATTTTTATATTTTACTCGTATCAAAACTGAGAGATGGAGGTTGACCAAACGCATATAAGAGTACTCTTTCATTGTCGAATATTACTTAAGCCACTCACTTGCCAAATCGACTGACTCCATGGAATAAAATGTAGAGAAAATTGATAACCTAATGTAATCAATATCTGTAAAAAAAAGGTGAATTACCTAATTTCTTATAAGAGTTTGAATTGCAATACTGTAATTATTTACTACAGAATATGGAGCTCATTTCAATGGCCTCTGAAAAAAAAATGAATTACTCAAGGGCCATAAAAATACTTGTCATTTAAGTTGTATTAAGCTCCATTAGCGCTAAAAAATGTTTTAAATATAAACAGTTATGTACAATAAAATCTCCATAAGAGTTACCCAAAAGCAATTTTCTAAATGGCTTCTGCACTGCTCCTACGCGTATGCTACCTAAATCAGACCCAGCTAAGCACGGAATACGGCACACAATGCGGTATCTGGTGGGACAATTTTGAAAAAAGTTCGCGACTTTACAGTGCTTAACACAAAAATATAACTTTTTACATTTTTTAGGTTATGTTTATTAACATATTAACGAGAGTCTGCTGATAAAAATTACACTAATTACGATATAATTACGCTCGTATTTAGTTAACAGATACCTATTTTACAACTCAGTTTATTTTATTATCTTCTCGGGCACATTAAAAAACGGGTAATTAGTCACATTCAAAGTGATAATAAAAAAATATTTTTAATATATTACTGATAATAATACATTACTATTACATGTACAGTTCCTAATACATTAGTATATTAAAGGCGATGCAAGCTTATGCTTCTTATGAGTCGAGTGAACTTCTTTCCTAGTAAAGCAAGTCGTGTCTCCTTCCTCGTAACTGTCACTCAAATCGTATCTCTCTTCTCGTAACTGACCCTTAAATCGTCTCTTACATTCATAAATGCCACTCAGGTCGAGCCTTTTTTATCGTTATTCTCTCAGGGCAGCTTCCAGCGGAAACTGCAGTCGTAATTATATCGTGTTCAGCCTTATTTTGATCAGCAAAATCTCGATTGTTAAAAAAAAATAAAATTTAATAAATTTCTGTCAATGTCCGGAGTCCTATTTGTGCGCTAGCCCTTTTATTTAGCAGAATACCATGGCCTGAAAACTTTGACACAAACGTGTCTTCTACTTTATAAGAAACAAAATCGTATCCATGTTTGGGACTCTTAAAGCGATTTTACTATATCGGACAAGTGCTCTGACACTCAAATTTTTAAAAATTCTAAAGGTAAAGTTGATCATTTAGGACTGTAAACGGCTCCTTTGCCGATCGCATGCATACGAGTGTTTGGTTCTATCTTTCAATCTTTTCTCGTGAAATGCTTATACATGTTTTTCAGCTAAATCAATCGATTTTGTCGAACGCGTACATGAATTGATCAGCTACGTCAACGGTTTGCGCCGAGTGCACATGTACGACGATCCGTAAAAGGGTAACTACGGAATCGTAAACGTAAGATTCATAGACGAAATATGTCGTAGAAGTCAAAACGAATGGCGATTCCGACTTAAAGATGCATTTATAGCGCTACCGTATTTGTGCGGTTTTTAAAAATTCATCAATCACGACGATGTAACGTTACATCGTTCACCGTAGTTGAAGATGAACACCAATAAAAAGTGCAAAATTATAAATATGCTTAAAATGCTGTAAGCAGTGGTCACATATTCTAACGTCGAAGGAATAAAGGCGAAGAAACTTTCGTAAAATTGATTTCTATTAGTACACCTGTGAGAGGTGAACTCCGTCTTACCAGTCACGTTTCGTAGCCAATTTTAACGAAATTTATTTTGATTTCCATTATCGTAAAGTATAATATAGTCATCCTAAAACCCATAAAAGAAAATTGTGAATCAGGAACAAAATATTCAAAATTATCGATTCTTTCCACATTACCGATATTGTTTTAAATTGTTTGAACTCCGTAAACAAACTTTCCGTTGACAATGCTTTCATCCATATTACTGAGTATTCCAAAATATTTGTGTACAAAAAAGAAAAAATTATAGGAGTTATAAAGTCATAATTTAGAGTCCATAATTTCCTTAATTTTTCTCTCTTTAGATCAAACTCATTAAAAATAATGGCTGATCTTTGGATTCGAAATGTGTATACACTTGTTTAGCACACTCCAAGTTTCAACGACAGCAACTTTGATTGACATCGTGTATGCACCATCCCGTGGAAATTACCTATAAACGATTCTCCGATATCGTATTCCTCGATATTATTTCTTTGAGGTAGAAATAATGACGGTTATTATCATTACCTATAATAAGAAAAGCCGTAATTATTTTTGTGTCAATTTAACGTTTTACAAGTTATTATTTCCAATCATACCGTGTATTTGCATTGTATATAATCAATTCTGTTTTGACCATTATACATTCTGCTTTAATATATTCTAACTGCTTAGTTTCTATTAGTGTTAAACAATGTCAAAAATATATTTGTCGATGATTTTTAACATATTGTTACAAATCATTGTTGATAAGATGCCGTTTATGAAAACATTGTCGAAGAAGTATTCATGAATAATTGGAAATTAATCAGTTGAACATATTGCACTAGTACGCGAGACGACCGGTTTTTCCAAACTTTATATGCACTTTTCTTGCACCTATTATGGTTACAATTACGCTTCAGTGTGCTGTAGATATAGATTTATTGTTTTACCGGATTTCATTGAAATTACCAAAGACCAACCACAAAGCATCCCTCGTTATAACCACTATACACTCCGTAAGTCTAAACTTTACAAAAATAGTCTAATCCTTTGATTCGCACATGGTTTACAAGCAAATGAGTTACCTCGAAATTTAGTAGGTTGCATATAAAAAGTAGAAAAGTAATCTGTCAAGCATAGAAATAATATCGTAAACCAAGCAACCATAAAATTCCAATATGCAAACTCACTGTGACTTCCGACTCTACTTTGCAATGCAATTGGACGAAGATTCGATTTCCACATATGAGAGAGAATCAAAGTATGGTAGAAATTGTTGAAATATTACATTCCACATGCAATCTTTTCCATGTTCTCACTACTTTTTTCTTCTTTGTTTAAACTGGTTAAATGTAGAAATGCAAAAAGACTGTCGGGAATACAAACATTCTTCCTAACCCTCTATAACCAACATTTCTTTTAGATTTTGACACTTGGACTTTACTTTTCTGGGTAATCCTATATCCTAAAAGGAAGAGAAAAAGATTGAATATAAGCAATGGATGATTTAACTACTGACGAATTGCATTTTTGATTTAGTATTATCTATGTATCTACAACGAAATAATAACTGTTTTAAAATAAAGCACGCAAATGAGATATTACATTAATATCATTGTAAGTTATAGAAGGTTAACAATCTCGCCGATCTATCGCAGAAGCTATTATCACATTACAAGAGCAACGATGATTCTTCGCCATATACGCCATATATTTCGCCATTGCAAACTTGGAAATGTAGTAGGACCCATTGAAAAGACCATTTTTTATTAAACAAATCATCTCTTCCAACATTACCATAAGAAGTTACACTTAACGAAATTTTGACGCTTATACAAACAATCCAAAAGCGATTTTATGAAAAAGGGTAAATTAAAATAAATTTCGAAGATCATTTTTTTGGTGTATGTTTTGATCTCTTTTCCGGTAAATTACAAAAAACAGATGGAAGACACTTCAAACAACTTTTGTAGTGTTGTTGATGCGTTAGTCCGTAACATGTTGCACGTCTAGTCATACACACATAGCCAACAATTTTTGTTATCTAATTAGCAGACTTTACAAATACGTCTCTTTTTTACCTAAACCATTTCTTCTTCGCTGTCGCTTATAACTGCATTTTAACTCCGTTGTAGTAAATCAATTTTCCAATTGAAAAAAATCACTCTGAAAGAAACTGGGCTCTACTTTGCTCGATGTTTAAAATGATAATGACCGTTTTCCAAATAAGGAAGGAACGAAATAACAAAACAATTTACGGGTTTTATTGTCCGCTGTTTGTTTCCAAATAGTTCCCAGTACATTAAAAAAAAATTCGCGAGCAGCTTGCATTACTAGCACAATGAGCTAGAACAAACCGTGATTTTGGATTTCATACAAGATGCTCAATTTATGTTGAACAATCAACGTGTTTAAATATATGTTAAAGGGCATGGGTTATTTAATAAAAAATATTATGCGTTCAATGTGTTCTACAACAGCTTCGAGTTTGGAACAGTGCTTCTCAAATGCCCTGTATTTCCTCCCCAAAAGTATTACTGTTGTTATCACGCTGCCATACAACATTCCTTGATCTGAATTTTCTTCAGTTTTCCTACTTACATGATTAAACAAGAACTCGACAAACTTTTAACTTGCTCTGAACTCACTATCCATTACAAAAAATGTTTCACAAACAGACAGTACTCGGTTCAAATTGAAGGTAAAAAGCTCGTTCTATTGCAAACTCGGTTATGTTCGATAGCATTTGACCCTTTGACCTTTGTCAGCTACAAACCCTTAACAAATTCTATAATTATTTGCTTTGAATGTCCAAAAATGCTCCATTGTTTATTCTTCCTTTTTAGTTCTGCTAGTGTAATGCAAGCCAGAAAGATCTGACAATTTTCAAAACATAATTATGGTAAAAATCATCAGATCGCTTTGATGAACTCCATCTATAATAAGTATCATTCAATTCTCGTAGAAATTAATAATCAAAAATTTTAATCTCACCCGTTAACACTTTAAACGTCAAGAGTAATTCAACTTATTTTTCCGTCTATAAAACGCAATACCGATACTGACAATATAACAATAAATATCATGTACTCGTAGTAGCAATCACATAGTTTTCCAGGCAGTTAAATCAATTCGTTAGTACCTTTGATTCCTCATAAAAATCTACGAACGTCGTTATAAGACAAACTCAATCGTCGATTAAAATAAATGTTCAATACGCTGAAAGAAACGCAATCAGCATCAAGATCTTTATCGCTAAAGGTCGACAGGTTGATATCGATTTTTATGTATTTCAGAATTGTTAATACTAAGATACTACTCGTTGCACTTAACGTCGTCGGCTCCTCGGCGATCGAGCGTGGCCTAAACGCAAAGTTCACCATCGAGTAAGATTATCGATAAGCGACGCGGCATCAAGTGTATTAATCGAGAATAACAAAACTACTGTGTATCGAAGGAATAAGCTTGAGTGCCATTGGTTTTGTGTCTCTATCGATGCCCAGTTTGCGGGGCGACATGAGTCTCAAAATACATTTGGTCAACGGATCCTAAAGCTCCTCTTCCCTCCTACCGACTGCTGTGCGTCGTTCCCTTCCATCGTTGCAGATGGAGCATGCCCGAGAGTTGGGGGAACATTTTAGTTTTGTGTGGAGCTCATGCAAATTTTTTTTTTCGCAGAGTCGGCTCAAAAGAGATTCGCCAAATTTTACACTATCGCGGTGGAGCCTCGCTATGAGTTTACTTTCTAGCAGCGACTGAAACAGCGACGTTACTTTCCGGGAAGGGCCTGGAACCTCGGCAGACAGAGACCAAACTTGGTCTCTATGCCGTTGAAGATGGGGAGGGCCACTTGATAACCCCCTATGTGATCTGGATTCGTCGATCGAATCGCATCCGCTACTCCCGTTATAGGCACCTTTTGCTCGGACCCGGTCGGCCGGCTAGAAGGAATAATTCACAATTATACAAATATCAAGAACTAAAAACGAACTATTGATCCATTTCTTCCCAACGTGAAATGAAAAAAATATAACAGAATCACAGATATGAGTAGTACTCAGAAAATGATAGAAATAGCAAAAACGGAACTACAGCGAAAAAAGTATCGATAAATAGTATAATGCATTACTAATAGTAATAGCATCTCTAATACGCCAATTGCAATATATTTTTTTGGTAAAGTAACTTGGTGAAAAAAACACATTTTCTTAAATGTCACATGTCATCGCATCGCTGGGGCAAAATGAATGAAGGAAAGTGAAGCACGTGCTTAAAGCACTAAGGGAAGGTGAACACCGCGGAGTTTTCCTATTGTTGGATTTACTAAAATTGCAAATGATACAGCTGAATCAATTTTAACAAAAAAGGGGTCCCTCATAAACGAAAAAAAATACACATATATACACGCTCGTATACACACATACAATAAAAATATTTATAACATGGTAATAACAAAAGTTAATGACGTACATTAATCTTGAAAGTGCAACCAAATTAGTATCTAATAACTAATATATATGGAAGAGCGATATCCTTTTAAATGCAACCTGAAATTTTAGTTCAGTGGTTCAGCAGCTAGATATCGTGTGTGTACACTTCATTTGTTTATCTCAAAATACGACAAACGTGTCTCAAACGATATAATCTACTGCAATTATTTGTTATTAAACAGTATACTTACGATCCTCCAAAGTCAACTACAAATAGTCTTTGAAGCAACTCGTAGGTGAATAGGGTGACGCCAAATTGAGGTGATGATCTAAAGACTCGTGCTGTAAAACAACAAGTTTGGTCATAAACGCATTCAATAAAAATAATTTAGTGCAATATCCACTCACGTTATTACAATTTCTTTGTCCAAATAAAGATTTCGAAAGCGTAAATAAAAGCATATTGCCAATCGAATCGCTTCTGTGAGAATAATGTCAGATAAATGGCATGATAAATAAAAAAAGCTCGTACACGGAGTTACCATCAGGGATATCGATAATTGATGTAGAAATAATGTTGACAAATGGATCAGATGAATTTGTATGAATAAAAGTTAAATGGGGCTGACGAAATTCGCCAATTGAACAGCAATTATACAGAAATGTACCTAGCATATTTATGTTAAATAAACGTAAAAAGAAAGAGCTACGGTGGTGTAGCGGATAAAGGTTTAGACTTTCACGCGGGTTCGAATCCCGCCGATCACCTCTGATTTTTCCATATAATATGTATATTGTAGCTCTGGTGGTTTGAAATCGACCTTAAATTGTAGGTCGTAGACTAAATGACCTTAACAGGCGGTGCCGAAAATGAATATTGAAAAAAAATGAAAAGTATTAAATATACAGTATATTAATACTGATTGTAAATCATTCATGTAATGCAAACATAAACCCGACTCGTATTTTATTTTGTATTAAACCATTTAACGGCCAATAGATCTAACATTCCCAAATTATTATTTAAACTGTGAGCATTCAAAAAATCAATGTTATGTTCGACTATGACTAAACCACCAGTTTTATTAATGCAATCTGTAACATAATACATATACTTACAACGCCGAAATTTTTACGAATATGCCATAATTTTTATATTACTGAGTTTTTGTAATAGTAAAATTCTTGAAATTTTCAAGATAAATGAGTACGATTTGGATATATTTGCTAGTAAAATAACTCACACTTTAAGTGATAAAATATGTACTTAAATTCATACCCAGTATCCTTTGTAACTTACAGTAAAATTCTTTAATGATTTAAATCCCTTAAGTACAAAACACTTTAAAGCTAAAATACCGTCATTTATAAAAATAATTGACATCAATAATAGAAAGAACTTTCTAAGTTGGCTATATGTATCGCTATTTTAATAATATACAAGCTTAACATATAGAGAGTACCATTAAAATCTTTAAGATCATTGGATTAAGATTGCGGGAAATCTATAAATAGACGTTGTTATTTCAACCATTATTAATGAAATACAGAACATTACATGTATTTGATTTTCACAGTATTCAACTTATTATAAAATATCAGTTACTGCACCTAGCTCTATGCATTATTACAAACCATTCGTCTGTTACTATTGATATCCCCAAACATAAGTAAAATACTTCTACAAACTGTAATAAAAAGACTAGTATGTAAGGTAGTTCTAAGGTGCATGTCATTTATATCGATTGTAACTACCCAGAATAAGAGATAGATGCGTGCAAAAAACGCTTATGACTAATGTGTTAACAGATAAATTTTGAATTTACAATAGTCAACCATAAAGAATTATTTTTTCACGCGTGTGTACGCGCCTACAAAATTTAAATGGCTGTAACATAACAAATGCTAGACTTACAGATATCATGTCATTAAGTAAAAAACCGATAGTTCTCGATATCAAATGAAAATACAGTTTGTATCAAATATGTAAAATAATTTGCTGCTTTTATGTAGAATCAACAATAACTCAAATACAAATTGAAAAATCTTACCACAATTTCATTCACTTTACCGCAAATCTCAAACATCAAAATGTATTTCACTGCTTGATAAATGAAAACATGATTTCTTTCAAGAACTCTGAATTAATTTGTACATTTAATATCTATCAATGCAAGCACCCACTATCGTTTGTTACCACATATTAGCCCGCTTTGATAAAAGTCATAATGATAAAAATTGATGCTGCATGATAACCGTATCTAGTGAAGACGAAAATCAACCATGAAAGACATTACGGTCAACGATCACTCTGTATACAAGCAGTCAGTGTAATGAAGGGAGAATTGTGGAAATTCAATAAAGGAATCATCGATGAAACTGACAGAGAAACAGAGAAAAATAAACGGACAGGGAGTGAAAGAGAGAAAGAGAGAGTACTTACTTACAAGTAAGTCGCCAATTCATATTGGGGAGGAAGAATGATCGACGAATGCAGCAGGGCAGATCCCCCGCGCATGCAATCGATCAGATCAAAATTTATTACTATCTATCATAAGCAACCAAAGCAATGTAAAATCACATACAAATATGAATTGTATTAGCTTTGCCAAAGGTGATTTACTCTTCTACAGCTGTAACTGTGTCCATGACTTGCAATAAAAATTTAAACTATGAACATGTTTGCCTATACTTTTCTGTGTTGTCAGTTAGGATTGCTTATTATAAAACTTGAGCCAAATTTTGGATCGCAGGATTTAGAGTAACACTCAACTCTGCTTTTACGTGAGTAAATATGTTCTTAAAAATATATATAAAAAAAATATTGTATATACAGTCATGTCGGTAAGTAAGTTAACGCAATGCATAAAATATTAAATCATGTAAAAATAAAAAAAAGCCATCTATTGACAATATCAGTTATAACAGCATTGAAACATACCATTGATTGTCATTTATTATTGTCTGTGGCATTTGTTTTCAACAAAGATTTCTTAGTTATAAAGGCGACAATTCTGTAGAAATATATTTCATCGTCAGAAAGTAAGTTAACAGTTCATAACTGTTTCTCAATACTATACTGTATGCCAAACTATTTATGAGCTGTTATAGCTGTAAGAGATTATTATACAAAATATTAAGATATAATTTAATGTGAAAAAAATTTTTTAAAGTATGATGTGAAAAAAGTAATGTGAACTGCATATTTTGTTTTTTTTTCCCTTTACCTATGCAAATTTATATTACTTTACCAGTATGTATATAAAATAATTCATGCATTACACATGTTATTCCACTCATTTCTTCAATTTCTGTACACAATAGTGGTCTTCAACTTACTTACTGACATAACTGTACATATGTAAAGTAATAAAGCATGATATCCAGACCATAAAAACGAGTTAACATAAAATAAAAATCTAATGAACACGTATTCAAATAGACTATTTAAAAATCTACATTAAAACCACATTTGTTTTTTATACACTTACACAAATATTGTTGTGCTCTCAATTATTAGCACACTTAAATCATTGTGCATGTCAATTTAATTTGAATTTTATTCTCCCTTCTTTCTTTTTTTTACTAAATAAACAGAAATTTTTTATTTTTACCAAACAGTCTAACAAACAAATCGCGCAATGTCAAACTTATCTCTTTTCCCATTGCTCTATGTCATTGCATAGTGAGATAAATTACAAAAAAAATATTTACTTAAGAATGGAGACTATTCTCAACTACACAGCCAAAATCTTGTTTAGTTGAAGGCAATATTCTGAAAAAATTAATGACTATTTTTTTCATGGCTAAGACAACTTAAAAATCTGAAAAAGAAAATAAGTTCGTGAAACTATATTACATAAAACTAATTCATTGTAAAAGAAAATAATATTATTTTAAAGGCTGTGTTGAATCAAAATTGTGTAAGAAAATTTACATAAAAACCGAAGTATGTATACATTACATGTAACATATAGAGATTGTAGATCAGATTTAAACTCCAGTTGCACTCGACGCTATAAAATCTAATTCTTCTTGATCCGCAATAAATAACAATCATCATTTCTCAAACGTAGCAAAATCAATAAAAATAATACGTAATATAAAATGACCGTGCATATAACCAATACAATATAATCGATATTTAACTGTCGTTTGTAATTCACGGTTACTAGTTGGGGAGGATCATAAGCAGCAAGGAATATACACCAAGCAATGTTTCAATCATAACAGAAGTCTGTAGAACATAAAAGTTCTTAACAACCCTTGTGAAACGTAAAAACACGCAAGCAGAGTTCGGCAAATACTGATTTGCGTCTAAACACTACAACGTTGCACGAAATCGAGTTTATGACGTATAATGAGGGAAAAAACAAATGGTAGCAAATACGAAAAATGTCAAAATAAGCTATCTGGTATCCTTTGATCGTTATCTTACTCGTGAGACTTTTTCGTCAGTATAAGCTCGATATTCTAAGAAAAAATTGGTAAAGTTCACCTAGAAAAAATCAACTTGACGCGAACTAATACCATCCGATACTGTGACGTTATATAAATGTATTTACCTGTTGCTCCTTTCCAAAAGGCCCTTGCACCTTCCTCCCTGTAAATTTTTCTCGCGCAGTCCAGCAGACCATTATAAGTTGTTTGACCTTCTCGGGCTACAACCTGAGGCAAAGGTAAACTATTACACTGTAATATTGCAAACCTCACTCTTCCAACTAGTGCAATATTATTCCTAATAAGACTCGAGTAGATCTACTAATAAGATCTCGGTAAATCTCTCGCAGTTCATAAATACTTTCATTTATTTTTATTAATATTTTTATGAATACTAATGTAACCACATAACAGTCGGATTTCGATGAGAGAAAGTGTCGGGTACACTTGACAGATAGGTAATACGATCCCGATAACGAACTGTAAACGACTAAATACTATAAACAAACAAAAGCGATGTTCGACGAAATCATTATCTGCAAGTCGAAACAAATCTTGCCTGAACAAGACTCTGGCTCGTCATTGTATGGAAGAAAGCTGCATCGAAACCAAGCTTGAATACAACTGTTAAGTGATTAATTAATAAGTTTATTTATAAAATAAATGTTTAATGTAATATTATTTTCCGATCAGTACATTTTACCTTTACATTATATACTGATATTTTGTCAGAAATACTGACTCTCAATTTAAAATATCAACAGTTTTTGTACTAGCCAATATAATATCAAGTATTTATATTACATACTGATATTTTCTTAAAAACGCCACAACAAATTATTTAAAATGGTGATTAAACTGTTTTAAAATACTAACTTAATACACCATACGATTCGAATTAAAGATCATACATGTGGTTTCATCAAAATAATACAAAGATTACTGTCATAAAACTTTATTTTAAAAAAATATATTATATCATTTCACTATTGTCCCTTTTCCATTATAAAATATGAAGAATATATTTAATCTGACATTCTTTTCAACAAACTATGTATTTCTCTTGCTGATAAGATATTATTAAGATGTTAGATAAAATCTCTTGCTGATAAGAAGAAAGTAACTGTTAAATATTGTTCGCACCTGTAATCTTGTCTTTATCACATCAGCAGGGGTGACCAGTGCTGCTGCAGGTACACCAGCAATCGCACCAGAGAATAAAAGCGACAAGGGAGTGTTGTAGCCACCCTCATCAGCCATCCGCGCCTTCGTGTGGGCGTACATGGGGAAGTAAATTGCACTAAATGGCACATCTCGTAGGAAACACGCCCTAGCACCCTGTTCAATACACAAAAGAACAATCCATCAAAATGGGAAAGGTAGATGTAGAAAAAAAAAGTAACAAAAAGAAAAGGACACAGGAAAAAGTGTATTTAAAGTGGTGAAAGAAAAAAAAAACAACAAAAGAAAAAGCAGCAACTACAGACATATATTAGCTAAAAAGGAAAGTGGTGTAACAAAAATGGGGGTCAAATGAAGCCAAAGTGATCAAAGGTAAAAAAAATAAAGGAAAATTGCTCATAAAGAAAGATTCACTAAAAGTAAAATAGTAAAAAAAAAGAAGAAACAAGAAAAGATGAAATTTGAATTCGTCTTATACCCACTTTGTAGAGACCAAGAAGGCCCAGTTCTCGGACAACCGACCATGCTCTAACTTTAGCACCACCAGCTATTTCACCTGCTACCTGGAGTCGGATTTTGACAATCTCCAGGGGATTTGTAAATATCACTTGAGATCCTCCAGCCTGTAACATTAAGTATATTCGTCTTTTCGCACTAGATCAAAAACCGAAATGTCAAAAAATAAAAACGGAAGATATTGATAATTTCGGTACAAGATATTTTATCCGTTTCGCGATACCAACTAAGATTGTAGTTTATATTCGAGTCATATTTTAAAATACACGGTGGACGATCGAAAAGATCTGCAAAAAATGTATTTATAATAGCAATATAACAGCGACCGAGGATTTACTTAGCTCGCTCGATTATCATAAAGCATTGATAACGAAACCTGTCATATTGGGTCATAGTCAACATACAATCGCAAAGGGTTAAAACGTATTTTCATACTGCAGAAATAGCATGCTTGTTTGACACTCTGTATCGAGAAAAATAACATGAAAAATGTATATACAGAATAAATGGAGAAAGTAATCGTGTAACATTTATTATTTTCATACTATTAAAAGGATATCCTGATTTTGTATCGAAGATTAAATATAAATAATATAGTCGTAGAATGTGGATGGATAGCGATCAATATGTAAAAGTCACGAATAACTTACACAGGCACCGGAAATAATTTCGCCGTACATCGGTAAATTTCCATTTTTATCCATAAACTTATCTCTGACAAAGTCATTAACTGTAAGCTTAATCGCCTTCTCTGGTGCCACTCCCATTAGCTGAGGTATCAAACCTCTATAGAGACCGAAGAAGCCTTCATGGCGGATTACCTGTCAAACGCAAGACACCAGCTTCATGATTAACAATGCAGGCAGTGTTACACAGAGAGACTTTTCGATTCCAACCTTTTTGCAGCAATCAAAGCTATTTCTGTACATAAGCTCGCCAATGTATGATCCAGTCCTTTGATTCTGCATCCTGGTCTTCACCAGATCAATGGGGTAAACCGCGGTGGCGCCGACAGCTGAAGCGCAATGCGTTCTTTAAACATTTGCCTTACACAATGCAGTTTCTCGTTTCCAATGTACCTTCCTCAAGTCCAATACATGAAGATCAACATGTGAATTTGTAAGTTGTGTTTAAAATATGTAAGATTTTATTAATTTATATCATTCAGGGATATATTTAAAGCTCCACAAATTAAACATTAGGCAGCTTTTAAACTATTATTGTTAATTATTATACAAAGCATTGCAATTTATAACCAAACTTTATCAGCATATTCTATTGTGCTAAACGAGAAAAAAATGTTGTATAAACATGGATAGCCAAGTATTTTATTGAAACATAATAAGAAAAATATAGTGTAGAATGAGAATAGTAACAGTTACTTCGATACAATATACAAATCTATCAGAAATATTTACATTTGGTTTCTTTAAATAAGATGTATTTACAATCTAAAATCGTCATAATTAATATAACACTGATAACACTCTAAGACATAACTAATACGCCTTCTCAAAATGTTCACTATTCTTGTCAATTTGAAATTAATAGTAGTTGAATGTCAAATCTATTTGTTATGTCTACGATAACTTTTTGATAACGGTAAATTATTTTTGCTTTATACAACAATTTTTTTTATTTAGACCCATGGAACATACAAATAATACTTAATCACTAAAACCTGAGACCCTGTGTACATTGTTTAAATTCTTTTTTCTTTTTTTGTGGATTTAAGTGCAAATGAAAGGTAAATATTATTTATTATTATTAATAATGTAGGTTAAACATTTATCCCGAAATAACAATCTGAATATTTTTCCCCAGCCTGGAGATGTCATGCGGTTAAATCCGTCCCTTATTTAATTTAAAAAAAATTCAAGTTCTTTGTCCAAAAGGGTTTTGCTTAACACGTTGAGCGCTACGTCAGTTCAGAGGGACTGACAGTGTACTTTCCGTTCAGCCGACGTCAGTCCCTAAAGAGAGATTTTAAGATCACGGAAAACACATCTTTTTAAAAATTATTTCTGGGAAAACAAAATTCTTTGCGCATATTGAACGCTGCTGACTTTTTCTAACTGACCGTCTCTTGGTTACATTCTACAACCGTCACCTTCTTACCGTTCTTTTTTTTCTTTACTTTTGTCTAGATATCTGTATACTTCGTATATTTTTGCCTTGACTGCATCATTGTGCGCCTTTCTATACTGTAACTCAGAGGCCGCCGAGTGATCCCCGGCGTACCGGCCCGCCGTCTGAACGGAAAGCCCAGAAAAATTGGCGTCGCGCTTAACATGTTAAATTCTTAATTCCTCGCATCAACGAATATTAGTAAAAGTAGACATCTTGTCGATCATACCTCCACCGATGGATCCCAGTACAAAGCGATATCCACTTTCAAGAATTTGCACAATAATACCACGTTCCTCCGGGCTCTGAAATATAATAGTATGATATATTAAACAAATATCTGAAAGGACTCAGGAGGAGACTTTTTTTTCACTCTTTAAAGATGAATCAATTTATTTTATTGTATTTGGAATTAAAGCTTCAATTTTGCTAACAATAATGGTAACGTTAATGACATAGTATACCCATAGTAAGAACAAAGACGGTAGCAGATATTTTATTTTTCCCTATATACAGGATTTAACTCCAAAGGTACAAAAGTGTGTAAGACCCCTTCATTTGAAATACGTATTTTGATCGAAAAATAGATTGGATTTTATTATAAAAACAGGGAAAGATAAATTAGATGCCATAAGAAATTGTAATGACATTTATAAATTGAATTATGTGGAAAAAAAACTCTATACATTGAGCAAACCATCAGACAAGTGCTTACTAGCGTAAAGGAATGCAGAAGAACCGACATTAATAAAAGTACTAATAAATTAGAAATTATAGCAGGACACAGATTAAATAACAATCATAATTTTAATTTCAATCCTGTACAAATATAATATTAGATATAGAGAAAAATTGCAGAAAAAGACTTAAACAAAATATTCCACATTAAATTCAATGGTAACATTTATAAACAGACACAAAGATCCTTAGCAATACCTATAATCCTATTGAATGACTTATTGCAATTTAAAAAAAATTAATAAGGTTTTCTGTATCCCTTCACATATGGAGCGTTTATTTTGAAAGTGGTGGAAGTCCATTTTCTCTTGTTTCGAGAAAATTAAAGGTTAGCATATTTGTTGATCAAAAAATATCGGTTAATATTACCGAATGTGGCAATGTTTCTACTTGTATATTGTATAAATGTAAAAAGCAGTAGACACTGATCTTACCATCCGTCTATTGAAATTGGATTTACACCACTTTTATAATCAATGGCTACGCAATCTCTTTTATCAGCCAACATTAATTTAAACAAAGTGTTGGTATTTTTTAAGGTATTACATTCTAACTAGTTATAAACAAAAAGTTTACACTAAATTAAGCATAAATCACGTGATATCTCATTTTTTTTAAAAAGTGGACTCACACCACTTTCAAAATGAACGGTCCATATAATGAATCACTTCTATTTCACACCTTTATTTTAAGTCCCAATTCAAATTTTAAATGTTTATCGCCTTTGCCATATTCAAGTCTGTCCATTTTTCGCAATCAATAGACTAATAAATTTGTAATTGCATTGATTACTCAGCATACTGGATCGCAATCTGGTGAGGAACGAGGTACTGTCAACAATGATTGATTAGTGATTCTGAGACCTGACGGTCTTGTAGAAATAGGACAACTTCAGAAAATGAGGTCTTTCATATAATCGCAGAGTGTCGATAATTATTTTGTTTCAGTACCTTTTTGGACAATATTATGCATAATTAAAGTTTGTATACTTAACATCTTTCCAAAACACACATCAAAGTCTCATAAGAGTAAGTTAGTTGAACTCATTCATATTATTAACGTGCATAATTATATAATTTCAAAGGATTACACATTTATACATTATAGCACACTTCTCCAGAAGACCGTCAGGAATCATAACAGAATATTTCGTTTGTCAGGCTCAAACAATTTTACATATGAATATAAACATTTTTTCATAGAAATATATACACATAATCTCATACCAATTTTAAACACATTCGAACCTATCTTATAGCTAAAGTGAACCACGTAGAGTCGCTCGAAACGTCGTTACCATTATTGTTAATGTAATTGAAGCTCTAATTCCGAAGACACTCAAAGAAATTAAAGGTATCTTAAACTTGCATCGATGTATTGGTTCTTTCTTTCCCAGGAAACTTTCATTCGCGGAATAGACCACAAGATTCTTCTTTCACCACACTTACCGATACCGCTTTAATCTCGGCAAGACGTTTCGTAATTTGCTTGAAGTACTGCTCAGGAGTAATAGCCACGAGATCATTGTATACAATTTTCCTGAAATCCAAGAAAGTACGAGTTCAATACAGGAATCTTAACTGTTGTAGTGAATGTAACAAAAAGAATATATGAGAAGATTGTTAAAAAAAATTGATGTAGTGGTGCGTAGACGTCAGTGGCACTGCCTCGGACCAATACTAAACATATCCTGTTATATGTACCTTAAATCTATCAAGAAAAATTGTCCGTCTTAGCGGAGAAGAAATAATATCGAATCATTAGTGTCCACGATGTGCGAATATTTTGCAAATACCATTCATCCTAAGATAAATGCTGAAGGAGGTAGGTGAAAGACAGGTGTGTTATCGATATGCGTAAAAACATATGTATAGCACATGAGTATTCTGTAATACAAAGGACGCACCCAAGCCGCAAATCTGCCTCATCATCTTCCATGGATCTGATCCGTGCAGCGTAAACACGTAAACAAATGTTTTCGATATATTATATTCGCCTAAAAGAACCCGAACTGAATTGCAACAATTATGTGTATCAAGCTTTGTGGACATAGAAAGACAATTATAAATGATTCCATAAAAAGGATAGAGTGTCGTCGCATGTCTTCTTTGCCGCATACATGGCACCTATCATATTTATGATGACGATGTACTTGCTGGTGCAACGAATAATGTTATGATCTCTCTTCCCATTCCCTCCCCTCTGCACTATTATCTGCTATTGAACAAGTCACTATGGAATTAAGCAACAATTAACCTAGCGAATATTACCATTCTGTAACTTCAAGTGAAAAAAGCCACATTTAGTAACATGAAACCTTATACTCCTTTACTTCTACACCGTTGTACTCCTCTCACGTGACCTTTCTTTCATCAACAAATGTCTCTGAACATCGATGCCAATTATTAGGTCGCAAGTACTCACCCAGTTTGGTGTAGTAGATCGCAGAGATGAAAAAGAATGTCCACCTCGAGTGGAGTTATCTGAGACATCATTTGTGCAGAATGCAGAAACTCCTCTGGAATATCGCAGAATGTACATTAAACGTAATAACAGATAGACAATCAAGGATATTGTTAAATACAGAAGGTTAATTCTGGAAAGACGAATACGTATTTACTATACAAATATTTACGAATACGAATACGTATTTTTTTGTCAAAAATACTCATATGTAAATAAATGGAATATCAAAACAGTAATGGCATTGATATAACTGATAGGCTAACTATAACAATAAGTTAACTGAATAACCGATACCAATAAGAAAATTAAATTTATGCATATATGTGAAGCAAGAATATACATAAAAAGTATGACTAAAACTAAAAAACAATGTTTAAAAACAGCTGTGTTGTAAAATAATCCCGTTTTGCACGTAGCAGATAGAACAATAAGCTAATTCCAATAAATTGGAAAAGAATCAATTTTACACTTTCGAAAGTCGATCAGCATTTAATTAAAAAATATTATATATTTCGATGGTTATACAGCGTTGAGATAGAAATCCTACATTTTTGGATGTTGTCCAAAACTCACAAAAAAATACTACATTAATCCATATTGTGATGTACCTTTGGTGACTTCTTGATATCTATGACCATTCGTTGCATTCAGATAAATACGTTTGATAAGCTCCATATTATTTAAAAGCGAATTAAACGCCATAAAATATGGAAAGCTAACTCTCCGTCCACTCTGTCCAGTGCTCACCGCCTGCAACCATACATTTTTCTCATATTAGTGATCCACGTTATACTTAGTCATTACCTCCTACGACATAATTCAGTTAATATCATTACTTGACATGGACAGAATTCAAATTTCTTTCAGATGTACATTGTGGGCCAAAACAGGACAAATCTAATTTATTTTTTCAAAATATGTAGACAAAGTACAAAGTATGTTTTTTTACACAGTTCTATAAAAAAGAATCGAGTTTGTTACTGTAAATATTCCGTAACTGACACTCAGACTTCTTTGTAAATAACATTATATTGCTCGTAATCTGTGTTATTCCATCCTACACAAATGTTATCTTCCTCAAAGCCAGTCAAATGTGTCATATGGCACACAGTGGGATATACAAGGAATCAATAATTTGTTCCATGGTCCCTCAAGGGGAGTAAGGGAAACATGAAATATGACTGCGGTGATGTCAAGCAACAGAGACAAATTCTCTAGATTTATGGACTCTATAAATCTATAACTATATAAGTATGCAGAAATATATAGTTATGGACGTTATAATACACATTGGTATATTTAATTGTTGTATTTGTAAAAAATTTCCAAAACAACATTATAGAACCTAATATAACTTATTATCAATCCTAGAAGGTAGGAAAAGAATGAATTACCTTTTAAGACTGAAAAAATGTCCTTGTCAGAAAAAACTTTTGCATCACAATTATTACATATAACGATTTCATAACACGAGTTAATTAAAAAGATTGAAGCAGGTAGTTGTGCAATACTGACGATGGAGCAATTATGAATTCCTTCCTTTTACAGCTATAATGCACTTTTTCAGTGCTTTCTATGAAATGGATCCTTTTAAAGTTATAGTACGGTTCTTGCCAGAACCACAATTTATTTTATTGTACATTGAAACAATCGTTCAAGCAATTAATGGTGCAAAACCATTATACGTAAAAAAATATACCAAATACTGATGCAAAAGTTTCTTCTTAAAGAATCTTTTTTTAATTTTAAAAGATGATTTGTTCTTTTTCCATCTTCTTGGATTGGCAATAAATTATATTAGGTTCTACAGTGTTGTATTTTAGAGTGTTTCCATGACCATCTTGTAGTTGCAGTACACGAATAATTTTATACAAGGTAAATAATGGACTTACAGCAACCAGATTGTTCCGCACGTCCCGTGTTAAGAGGTGACTCTTGATGCTCAGCATAATATCTTGAAAATCTAAAGCTGAGATGAAGCCACTTCCATCCTTATCGAATTTCTTGAATGCCTCCGTCGCATACTCTTCATGAAAGTCCTGAAGTCCAATTATTTTGCTTTCTTTATTCTATGCCTTTTCTGCCCTTACATTCATAACACAAAGCACTGCCTAATATAACTCAGAAAATAACATACAAACGGAAGTGTTTAACAATAATATTGTCAAAAATTCCATACATTAGTAGCATACATGAAAGAAATAATGTGCCGTGCTTCAACAGTCTCTCTGTGCACAACTATTTTTATATTAATCATATACAGGGATATCATTACAACTCATTTTCAGTAAAAAATGTAAAAAAAAATGGTAGACACATTAGTAAGTATGAAATTTTATTGAGATCCATAATTATAATAAAATATAAAAAATATATATAGACATATGTATAACATGATATACAAATTTTCATTTAATATAAGTTTTAAAAAAAAAACATTTAGAAATTTCCCTTTTGGCATTTTTATTAGCAGGGATGTATTTGTACTCCTGTGCACAATGAGAAGGTTGATAAGCACTATTTACAAATTTATCCGTTTTAGTACCCAAAAAGCAAAATATAGACTTTGCAATAACAGAATTTCATTATGTGTAGTATCTTACTTTTAGAAAATGAGTTTTCATAATAGAAAGTAATGTCAATGAGAAGAAATATATATGCTTTACCAAATTTCATCTCATTTTTAATATCCTTTGTTTTATAAACGCAACCATGCAAAGTGTATTTTTAAGTTTTAAACGCAATTTTCTTTTTGGCATCTTTGATTACTCAGAAGAAAAAATGTTTTACTTACACTAATGTAAAACTGGCCAATAGTTATTGTAAAGATTCAGTTAGGACAACATTCAAATAATGAAACAACCAAGCTTTTAAAATCATATACTATTTTACTCAATATAAGGTCAGTTCAAGATCAATGTGCAATCAATGTGTAATCAATGTGCTGCCCAAACCGACATCTTATTTGAGACCATTAACTACAAAAGTCCGTTCTCTATGTATATTGAACATTACAAATATAGGATAATTTCGTACTTGATAGAAGTCATTTGTTTTTAAAGCTCTTGCAGAGCTATTAAAAAATTTTAAAAACAAACATTATGCATGTAAAGTCTCGAATTCAACATCATTTTTCTTTGATCAAACGAATACTACGAACGGTACATCACATTTAAAATAAAAACCCTAAAACCTTACGATAATATAGCCTTCTCTTAAGATATTTTTCTAGATAGAAGAAAAGAATTAAAACCTCAAAAAAAAAAAGTTATCAAATTGGACTGCTATCGATAAAAAAAATATTTGTCTTTTGATTTTGACTGCTCGTTAAGATTTTAAATCGTCAGACACTTCAAAAACTTCTCCTACCATTTAACAAGCTTTACTTATAAACTTCAACTATTTGAATTCAATTTTCAATTCTATATTCTATTTCAAATAAATCGAGTAAAATACAGGTCGATATCTATACAAACATAACTGTAACTACAGTCGTATACATATGTCCGCGCTAATTGCAAGAAAAATGCAGAAAAACAATCAAAAGAAAATTACTAAAAATAATTCACATTCTCCACATTATAACATATGATACAATTGTCTTTCTAAACGTTGCGATAGAAATATTTTCGGGTGCATGTTAATCCGAAGCTATAAATTTCGAGACTCCAATGGTGGCCACTACACCATGATCGTTAAGTGAAACACTTCATTACCCGAATATATACTGGACTACATAATTTCTTCTAAGTTTGCATGTATTTTTCTCATAACTGGTCAGATATCTACTATTCTGATTACGCTTATGTCTTTGTAGATGTAAATCTATTATCCTGGCCAATTTCTCTAAAATAGATGAAGCTCTTTAGTACAGCACACCTCATAAACTCACAACTTACATGTTACCACAACAGGACACAATAACTTACGTGCAAAAACTGACTGAATTCCGCATAGTTAATCAGCCTTTTTTTATCCTTTCCAAAATAAAGTTTGATGAAACTACTCTCCATGTTAAAGGGCATTCTGTGATGCAACACGGTTTTCCGCATCACCTCAACGAACTCATCTAGAAATCAATTTTCAAACGTCCGTAACAAATTTCAACTTTATTAAAATTTCTTAAAAAAGGGAGAACAGGAGAGGTGCAAGATAATTTATTTACCAAATGCAACCATTCCATTTCCATTAGTGTCGAACAGTTGGAACGCTGTCCTGTACAAAGCATCCGGCACGCAAAGAAGCCCTTCGAATGCTTGAAATTCGGCAAAGGATATGAGTCTGTAACAGAAAAGGGATAAAACTTCGTTTTGCCAGTATTTTTCCTGATAAATTGTAAATATTTTATAAAATAAACAGTCTATATATAATATTTTATTTAGTAGAAATAATTAAGTATCAATATTAAACAGAATTTTATTACTACATTTTGTTTCCTAATCAATATATATTACATTTATTTTACATACTAACATTTTATTTTAATACCAACAATCTATTGCCATTATTTATAAAAAATATTTAAAGACATTAGCCTAATAAATATTAGCCTATATACACCTAGTAATTATAAACTGCAGTATAATAAAACGAGGAATGTAAGTAAAAATAACATTCTACATTCAAGTGTGCAAATTTGGACTATAGAGAACCTATTCGCCGTACTGAAAACTGGTCATAATAGTTAATACATTTTGTATTTAAATTTTAATGCTATAATATCTCAAAAGAATGCGCGAGATTAACATGCTAAAATGATTTACGTTTAATAATATGCAACGTATGGGAGCTTTATGGAGCTCTCCATCGTATGTTTAAAAAAAATATAAATTTATATGTACAATCGTTTATCGCCAGTTAGCCATACTCCGATGTGTGTGCCTTCTGTACATTCGTTGTCTGCCGTTTTAAAGATGCCCTGGTTTGAATGGTGGTATTATGGTGCTGCTATTGATATGTTTGACGTGCCGAGGCCTGATTACCAGCGTACGTTGTGGCCAGAGGAGATATGCTCCAGAAGTGTCACAAGACAGAAGTGTCACATTCATTAGTTTCTATTGCTTTTTTGTAGTTGGCCTGTCGCAGAATGTTTCTGCCGCAGTTCCATCCAGCTCATGTGTCTACTGTTCTGCGGTTGGGGTCAGTGTGTTCATGCTGTCGATCCCTGGACATAGTTTGCCTGCTGTTACATGCGATGTTCAACTGGGTGATAGTAATCCACAGCAAAGTGTGTCTTGCAATTTGTTTGCTACATAGTCTGTCTAATAGTTGTCTAGCCTATTGAGCGTATTCCACTCATATTACTGGTGTTGCTACTGTGGTGTTTGGAGTGCTGCCCGCCTTTTCCCATCATGGTTTGATCTTGCCTGTAGATTGGTCTATAATATGTTGCGAGAAAATGCGCTGTGCTGTATTTGCCCTTGTAATTATTCTATTATTATTTTCACAAAATCGGCGCTTGACACCTGCATGCTTTGTGCTGGCCAATGTCAGGCCACTACACAAAGTTATGTAAATATTCAATTTTGATTACTATTTAATGCAAAGCATAATAGCATTTAGAGAGAAAATAGGACATTTTGAACATCAGCGGTTGGTGAAAGCAGTAGCTTGTCTTTTAAAATGGGAAAAATGTCTCTTAAGAAGAAACTTTTGCATCAAAGTTATTACATGTAGCATTTTTGTAGCATTAATAGATTGAAGGGATTAAATCAAGTAGTTGTGCTAAGACTCATTATTAATTGCTTCTTTTCAGAGCTATGATGCACTTTTTCGAAGCTGTGAATTTATTTTTTTCCAGAGTTACGGCACGATTCTTGACAAAATCGTTACATGTAATAATTCTTCAATGCCAGAGCGTAACCGTGCTTTCTCTATATGAGTGTGAAAAGACCAAAGCAACGCGATAGCGCTTGTTTTATTTTATGTCTGAAAATACAATAAAAAGAAGTTGTGCGATGTACTTGTTTCAGTAAATCTGAAAGCATGACTTCGACAATCATCAAACAGTTGTCAACAATGTTCAAAATGTGCTGGGTTTTCTCAACATAAAATCTCAACAGTGCGATCACGCTGCTTGAGACTCAAACGGTTAAAGAATATTTTTACAACTTTAAAAGATAATTCTTTCTTTTCCCAACTTCTAGAACTAGTAATAAAGTATTTTAGGTTCTATAATATTGTGTTTACTCGTTTCTATGAATAATACAATTAAATATGTCAATGTGTATTGTAACAACCATAATTATACATTTCTGCGCAGTTTGTACATAGTACACATATCGATCATAGTCTAAAAATCTGGACCAACTGGCTTCTGCTGCCTGACACTGCCACGGTCATGTTCCTTACCTTCCTTGAGGGGTCCAGACCAAATTAATAGGTCTATTTGTACTCCTGAGATGAATAAAAATTGTTTTGAATTATTAATATCATTATTTACACATCATTGTAGCAATTAAAATCTAACACTTAAAAAATTGCAAGTTGAAGTATGATGAGAATAAGTTGGAGTTGTCGGACAATATTCATAATTAAAAGTCGGAATGTTAAGGGTTAAATCACATCGGACCATCTTATAACTATGTTCATGTTAAAGTGTTATCATTTCCTTTTAAAAATCAGTGTGTCATTTTGCTGAGGTGTTAACAACATACTTTCTTTATGCTCTAACCATGTCAACCTTTGTAGAAACAAAACACAATTTGCAGGAAGCGCTGCTTTATCATTGTAATGTGAAGAAAAGTGCAGGTGATGGACATTGATTGCTGTCTGAAGCATATGAGGAACATGCTCCATCAATAAAAACATGTGAGTACTGGTTCTGGCACTTTAAACGTGGTGATTTTTACACCAGGGACAACAGGAGGCCAGTAAAGTTTGAAGATGCTAAGTTCGATGCATTATTGGATCATGATTTATCGTTGGGGAACGTAAAGAACAACAATTGATGCAATTGAGCAGAGCATTAAAACTCAAACGTCCTCAATATGCCAAAAGACATGAGAAAATAATCTTTCAGCACAACAACACTCGGCTACGTATTTGCAAAAGTTATAGAAGAAACTTTGGAGGTACTTTAATGGGATATCCTACTCCACCCGCTGTATTCACCAGACATTACTCCTTCCAATTACCATTTGTTCCGGACCATGACTCATAGCCTAGCTGAACAACACTTCACTTCTTACAAAGAAATAAAAAATTGTGTCAATTCTTGGATTACCTCAAAAGATAAGGAATTTTTTCCACGTGGAATCTGTATGCTGCCTGAAAGATGGAGAAAAATCATAGCTAACGATAGACAATACTTTGAATAAAATACATTGTACCAATTTCTCTGAATAAAGCTACAAAGTTACAAAAAAAACCCTGAAAACTTATTTATACCCATAATATAAAGAAATGAAAAAAGAGAGTGTTAGCTCTAAAAATTGAAAAAATATCCTTCAAGAAGAAACTTCTGCATCTGAGTTGTTCCGTATGACTTCGCAACATCAATTGCTTCGCTAATTGTGTAAACATAAAATCGTTCTTGTCCATTGCGAAGTTTTTATTCAAAATATATAACATTGTATTGCGAATTTGTAATAAGACTTACTCGGACAGTGTTTCGCAATAACTGACGGCCCCTTTTTTCTTTAAACCATACTGCTGCACCGAGCTGTGCACAGCGCGCACAATTCTCCAGTTAATTAATATTACAAAATCTTTATAAAAAAGGACTCAGATGCAACAGTTTCTTCTTCAAGGATATTTTTTCAACTTTTAAGACTAACACACTTTTTTTCTATCTCATACTGGCAATAATTTATATTAGCTTCTGTAATATTATATTTGTCTGTTTCTATAATATGAACAATGCAACTAAATATATCATTATGTATTACACCGCCCATGATTGTAAGTTCTATGCAGTTTGTAAATAACACACATGTAAATTGTAGAATAAATAAATCAGGTCCAGCCGCCTGGCACCTACATGGTCGTATTCCAGCATCTCCTTGTCCCTTATCGGGGGACATGGAAGAAATGATTGATTCAAACTATATACACAAAATCATTAATATTTTCTAAGACTCCTAATAAGGAGCAAGGAGAATCTGGAATACAACCATGGCCATGTCAGACAGCGAGGACCAATTTGGGTAGATTTATAGACTCTATGATCGACATTTATGCTATTTACGAACTCTGCAGAAATGTATAATTATGATTGTTACAATACACATTAACTATTTAATTATATTCATAGAAAAGAGCAAACACAATATTTTAGAACATAATATAACTTATTTTTAATCCAAAAAAACAGGGAAAATATGCAGGAAAAAGCAGGAAATTAACTTTCAGAACTAAAAGGATGTTTTTTAAGAAGCAATATTGCATCAAAAATATTACATTCAACGATGTTGTAACATTTATTGCTTGACTGATTATTCCAATGTAAAATAAATTATGGTTCTGTCAAGAATTGTGCCATGGCTGTGAAAAAAATCATTTAACAGTTCTAAAAAAGTGCATTATAGTTCTGAAAAGAAGCTATTAATAATCAGTCCTCACATAACTAATTTATTTAATCCTCTCAATCGATTAATGCTAAAAAATCGTTATATGTAATAAGTCTAATGCAAAAGTTTCTATTTAACACTAGATTGCCGGAGGTTGGTTGTATACCTATTTTGCTTGATTGAGTCAATTTGACTCAATCGTCAAAAATGCAGGTTTTTTAAAGTAATAAAATTTTATTACAAATAAACTTTATTCCAAATACTTTTTGCATACATATTTAGTTTTTAAAATA
>JBCFXI010001516.1:0-50078 GCA_038496175.1 Ampulex compressa | reverse complement strand
CACACATATATATATATATGTGTGTGTGTGTGTATATAGAACATGTGTATGTATATGTGTATATAGAAAAAAATGGCATCATAACTTGATGGAATGGGGCAAATATTAGAATTGAACACAGCTCTAAGTAACAAAGATTGATAAAAATAGTTCGCGTTGTTGAAAACGTGCGTTTGTCGTGCAGTTGTTCATTTTCCGATGTTATCACATCCTGTGAAATTTCTACTATTGACTATTGACGTCATACTTGGATTGTTCGTCATATACGATGAGAGGAAATTTGATAAAAAACGCTTTATGACATGTGCGTATCCAAATACATTAAATGATCTTTTGGTGCTTGGTCTGGGGTTTATAATATCAATGGAGGTAATTTATCATGTAAATCGCACGATGACTCATACTTAGGTATATATATCTGAATTTTCACGTACTCTAACATCACATAAAATTTTTCACCCAGTATGTCGTCGAAGTTTAATCGTACATATAAATATATATGTAAATATATACGTAAATGTCTACTTATACCTACGTTTAATCTCAACACGCAAGAGTTTCATATAACTCAATTTGGTTTTCCTCTATCGTTAAAGCAAAAGAAATATCATAGATAATTACAGTTTCTTTATTATCGTAAGAAATATCGCAAAACTACAGTGCTCATATGTAAATAACCACTACTGTACAGATTGAGAAACTCAAAATTAATATTTAAAGCAGGAACACTTTTATAAGCATTCACTTCCGGACGGAATAAACATCACTTACTGATTTTTATAAGCATTTTGTACCCAGCAAGCTTCGAAGCTATTTGCTACGAAAGTTATCATACTTCGGCAAGGGTGAAAATGGGGGAAAACATCTGCTACGTGGATGTACCGATACAATAAACAAAAAGTTCCCTTGCGCGCAATAGATACACCAGCGATCAACGGCGGGTTATATCGTAAATGCAAATCGTAACGGTGGAGTGTTCATCGGAATGTACAGTGGCGGCCGTTAGGTGCAGATACACTACCGGTCAAAAGTTTGGGTACGCCTATTAATGTACGCAATATCCATTTCATTAATTTAATGGGAATCTATATGGGTGTTCCTGTATTCCAAGGAACGTGCCCGGTAGTCACACAAATGAAAATATAAATTTTATTAGTGATCTTGCACCGGGCAGGTAATAGTAATATATAAATATATTATCATATATAATATGTGATATATTAAATATGAATATGGTTATTATAAATATTACGTTATTCGCCACTGGTCTGTGGAAAAGATAAATGAGATGTTAAGAATTTTTTATGTGTAGACATTCGTGAAAAAAAATCGGGCCATCGGGTAGCTGGACCGGGACACGAATTTAATCAGGATTTAAAATTTTTTTTATATATACGTTGATGCAAACATATTTGTAATATCGGTGTAATTTCTAGTGGGGCAAATATTTTTAAAAAATGTTATACATTGTTATATTGTTAAGCGTATCAGGCTTGTTTATGTGTCCATTGTTTTTTATTATAAATATTTAACTCAATTTTGAAATTCGTAAAATTAATTTTACCATCGGTGCGTTTCTGTTGCTGCTCTAGAAAAGTTTCCGTGAATTTCTATTTTGTGTACTACCAATAGTTTCTAATTTCGCGATGTAGTTGATTCTGAAGTGGCTTTGTTGCTTCAAGATCCAACGACCGTGATCGTAAAATCAATAGAACAATTATACAAAGATATGTGCAAGGATTGATTCCATGTAATCAAAGTTTTTTTTAAATTCAATTTTTTAAATTCTTTTTAAATCAATTTTAAATTTTACTTTTTAATTCAATGTTAAAAATAAACGAACCACATTGAGCACCATAGTTTATCAAGGACCATTTGTACAATGATATTTTACATGTGAACTTCAAAATTATATTCTACTTTTAATTAATCGACTATCGTTTGGTCTAAGACTTACCACTGTTTAAGGAGAATTTCGAACCATCGAAACAACACTACACATATCACATACAAAAACCACTCAAGCGATGAGCTGGTTTCGAACCTGCGTCTACCGCGCGGAAGGCCGACCTTTAATTCACTACACCACCGTAGCTCCCTAAAACTTACATTTCGCATGCCCTTCCGAATGCTGCTAAAATCGTTCTTTCACACGGATGAAATCCCCTTTCTCCATAATCGCGTATCCTAAGCGAGAAAAAAACAGCTCGAAAAAATCACTGGATCGATTAGCGACCAACGAATGATCTTTCGATTTACAATAATCCACCAAGATGTAAATAAACGATACCTAACCCAGAGGCACGGCACGTAAACCTAATGTTACTCTGTTCTCGCGCTGGATTACGGAGGGCTAAAATATGTCGAATCCTAGTTTCCTATACGCCTGGAATACTGATGTGTACCCAAACTTTTGGCCGATAGTGTATATCTGCGTTACGAGCGGAGCGTGCGTGTAAGACGATAACGAAGCTTGACGGGCTGTCCGGTGGGATAAGGTAGCTGCTGATACTCGACACCCCCGGAGCGTCGTACCGGCGGCGCACACTCCCCCGCGCCTCCTCCGTCTATCTTTTTCTATCCCCGGACCCACCTGGATCCATCCGCGCATTTTCTCCGTATTAATGCACGGCACACATCCAAGCTGTAATCCAATCCGGACCGGGGTCGATCGCGGGGTATCGATGTACATGCGTACCGAGAGTTTAAAAACCGGGCAGGTTCGCGAGTAGATACCAGGACACGGCAGTTCGACGTCGAACTGGATCTAGGTATGAAACTCTAGAGACACCCAGTAATTAGCCGCTTGATTCTACACATGTGAATCTAAATCCAATCGCCTGTCCAGGCGTGGAGAGGGCGGTTATGTATTGCCCAAACGTAGCTTGTTCTAACGGTATGACAAATGGATCGGATGGTCTTTGGTAGTTGTGCTAATCACGGTTTACTTGTTTTGTTGTCGTGATGGAATAAGGATTATCCGGGCTCTAGATTGTGACACTTGAGAAAATCCTTATGTTTGTTTGTAAAGAAATATCCTGATGTTATTTTATAAACGTTACGTTTTATTAGTTACCCTATGAGTCTGAATATAATTCCTTGATCGGGCGGGCATGCAGGTTTTTAAAATGAAATTCATCGTTTTGCAAATTAAGTGCTTTTACGGGTATATTATATTTAAGGAACATGAACTAATGTTGATTACGTAGTAATTAATCAATAATTTTGTTATGATTTATACAATTACATAAATAAGTGTGGAGATGAAGGTGTGTATGAAAGCTGAGTATGGATAATTCGTTAATTCAATAATAATAATAATAATTCACGAAGAATTTGCTTATAGATTAGGTTATATGTACATACGTATATGGTATATGCATATAGTATATATAACTTAGTCTATAAACGAATTATCTGCACACAGTTTTTATATATACCTTCATCTCCATATGTAATTGTTTTAATTACAATAAAATTTTCAATTCCTTATTTTGTAATTAACATCATTTGATGTTTTTGAAGTATAATATATATGTAAAAGTACTTAATTTGCACAAGGGTGAATTTCATTTGAAAAATCTGTAATAGCAGATGTACATTGCCCAAATCGTAGTTGGCTCCCATGGTATGATGGATGACCGAAATGATCATTAGTAATTACGCTGAGCGTAGTTACTGGTTTCGTTATCGTAACCAAATCATTAGTGTTCTTGCTTATAATCTTTGAGAAAAACCGGATGTTCGTTTATCGTATAAACAAATCGCCATTGAGACTATTTAATAGGTTTTGTATCTTATTTTGGTTTTGGTAGTTCACCGTTGTTTTTGAGTCTTTGGAGCTAGTATGTCAGATTTTACTGGTTAATATTGTTTACATTTAAAAAATTGGTTGATTTATAAAGAATAGACACGTTTTGTCTTGTACGCTACGTATATGAATGACAAGTTGTTTTGTTATACAACAATGTCATTTGTTCTAAACGATGCATTTTTTTTTATTCGATAAAGGCACTGGTTTGCAATAATGCTAGAGTTTTACGTTTATCTGCTCATTTTTGACGGTCATTGAAATTGTCGATCGTTACTCCGACAGCTCTAATTATATTACATATATTTTTAAGAAAAAGCAACTATTAAATATGAAAACCAGATATATTTATTTAATACTTTTTACAATCTTGAAAAATTGCTAGGTAATCGTAAAAGGTGCGTCGTTATAAATTTCAACACTTATAATGCACAGGGTAAATTAATAAGAATTACTATTTATAATAATTCGTTACCTATTGTTTATATGAAAACACTTTTCAATACAACATATCGAATGAATACAGCTTCATTGTGTTATTTAGAATTAACTTTGACAGTGAAGATCAATTCGAGGTAATAATATTACAGTTAGCTGAATTTCTGCTGCAAGATTTACTGACTTTAAAAAAAATCAAGAGAAACACTAGATATAAAAAAATAAAATACCTAAAAAACAAATTGTATTAATCCGGTGCATCTCTTAAAACGCTACTTAATTCACTGAAACGTTTTGTGATACAACCTATGGCTCATGAGTTATTTGAAACAGTGTTTTTTGCAGAATTTCTCAGTTTTTTTAATGGACATTTCGTAATGTGCAGTGGTCCATGGCTCGAATCTACCGCTAAATTAAAATTGCCGGCTTTATTACACACATTGCTACACAATTTTTGAAAAATATGGCTTCACAAATTTGAGCAATATTAATATTGCTTTTGGATCATAATGTTAAGTACCTATCTTTAACATCATGAAACCTTATCCTTTTTCACAGACACGTTCTAGTGAGCAGTGGGTCATTGTTGACTTCGGAACAGTGGGAGGTTTGCGGTGTGGCCTGCTATCGTGCCTGCACCAATTCCCTTCAGGAGCTCCACCAGCTGACGATGGCCTTTTCACCGAGATCGGAGTCCTTCTATGGAGACGTCGCACAGGTCAAGGTCGCGGCACGACGAGACGCCACCTCCGAAGAATCCGAAAGGTTGCGACAGCTCGCTGCTCAGGTAGGCCATCCAATGTCCCTTCGCATCAACAGCTGAGCCTCACTCGATGAACTTTTTCTCTTTTGCCTGGTTGACGTTTGTTGTGCTTCTTTATGTGTTCACCTTTGCCATGAAATATCAGCGAGTGCCCGAGGGGCACGGGGTATGGAATAAGAAAAAATTGATACTGTTCGATGAAAAAGAGCGGTTACTTTATTGATTGAAAGAGCGTTTATCGGAGTAGCATTTGATTCGATCATCGTGAAGAATGCGAGCTGTTTGGGAGAGATAACTTATTTGTTTGAGATTAAGTTAGAGTGTACCTCGCAAAATGTGTTAAAATCGAAAGCATACTTTTGCTCCATTCTTTGTTAAGGTGTGAGTGGTTAAAGATGTGATCGTATTTAATTTCCGTTCAAGTTTTATCGAAGACATACAAATATTTGATACGAATTAAGTACGATTTTGTGTATTTACGATCATTGTGGATTATATAGTTACTATACAAAAAGCATTCGATTAGAGACACATAAACATTCTCTTTGATTCTACGAGTATCTTCTTTCGCGTATAAAAGCTTTTAAGTGTCCAATCGCAGAGTTAGTATCGTACTTCTTGTTCTCTCTAATCGGTCACGTAAATCTGCATAAGCGAGCTGTCCTTTATCGACACCCGTCTAAATCCAGGAGAGTGCGTAAAGCGATAAATCGATACCATGGAATTCGTAGTTAGATATATTATTGCAAAGATATTATTGTTTCAATTAATCTGCTATTTGTTATATCCTCCACGCTATTCCATAAATATGATCGGGTTTTTCTTTTCCACGGTAAAGAAATTCTTAGAAAAGTATTAGAGTACCTTGTGTGTGGTATCTGTATGAATGTGTTTGCCACGTAAAGTGTGTGAGAGAGAGAGAGAGAGAGAGAGAGAGAGGGAGAGAAAAAAGAAACGAAAGAGAGAGACATACGTCGCGCTCTCCTGACCTGACTTGCTCTCAGGTAAGCCAGCTGCGCGAGGTATTGACTGCCATCAAGAGGCAGAATGCGGCGTCACTGCCGACGACGCCTTTCCAGGATACGATGACCATTGAGACGACACTGATCGACCAGCACACTACCTCCTACCCCGTCGGTTGTAGGCAGCACACGACACCCCCCGATTACACTAACACTACGTCGAACACGGGCCCCCATTGGCTCTAGCCGTCCACGGTAACTCACGTCATGGATTTTAAGAACAATAACGAAAGAAATTGCATCGATCCTCTCTCCTGACCGAAAAACTACGATATCAATATGAGTGAAAAATCGCGATCCATGGAGATATCCATCATGGTTCATTGAGATAGACAGCCGTCGACAGGGCAGGTTTCAATTCTCACCTCTTTGCCGCTCGCGGTTTATTAAACGCTGCTATATATATTTATCATTCGTGCTTGCAAATGCGCTCCTTTTTGCGCAACCGAATATTTGGCGTATGCGGTATATGGCATAAATCGAGCGTTTCAACGTGTTCGAAGCTTGCTTCGGCGTGCCTGGCTACGGGATTAGAATGAATTCGAGGACAATTCACGCAAGTACTGCGCATTGTTAATAATGTTTTTACTGGCTATTTTTGTACCGCAGCGAGCGATGTGTTTAAATACAGAGCTTTTATTATCGGCTAGATGACTTTTGTATTGCACCCCATCTCCTTCTTCTGCCTGGAACGCCGCGCTTTGAGAGGATGTTTCTTTTTTTCTATTTTTTTCTTTTCCCATAATCCTACGTTCCACCCGAGGATATTGGAACGTACCTGTCGACGCAATCGCCTTTTTTCGAGTCGATTCGAATCACCACGTCTAGGCATTTGCACTCGCTGGTAGTAGGCACAGGTCAGATTACAAAAATCCACTCGCCGAGGTCCTTTCCACGACTGTGGTCTTTCCTCGATTGAAAATGTTACTCCTTAAGAATGCACATTTCGTCTGTACTTTGTCTTCGAATATCATTGTTACACACTGGAGAAGGACCCCGTCGTATGTAAAATAATCATGTGAATATAACTTGGCACGGTCTTGCGAATCACCATTAAAATCCATGGCTTGAGTCCATGGCTAGAATTTCACTGTCACATAACATATACGTGATGATATATGACACCCTGTCTAGAAGCTTCAGTAGAATGCACACATACTTTTTCGACCGAGCGAATAGCGGAATCACGATAGGTCTATGATTACGATTAACGCCTTCGTTAGTAACTATCATCGTAAAAAAAAAAAAAGAAAAAAAAAGAAAGAGAACGTCAAAGTCGCGATACACGGCAATGCATGCAGCTTTCTCGAATGTATATAATCACCTCGAATCCCGATCGTTTCATGGGCATTCGCCGCGATAATCGTACTGCGTTCCAGATACTAATTCTAACCTAGGTATCTCTCGAAAGCTTTGCATTATCGTGTTCGAGATGGAAAGATCGGCGGAACTCGAATGCATCTCAATCGTTGTGCTTATGTCGTCAGGTGTTTCTTCTGGAGGAGCAGCGCACTGAAGATGCATCGATATCATCCGACGATAGATCTTACGTCTTTCTTCTTTATCCTCCCTCCGTGGGATCGACCCTCAATCCTGACCTTTATATCATTAGAGTACAGCTCCGCGCCCTCGTGGTCGGACTTCTTGTCCACCAAATGCTCCTCCACTGCATTGCCAGCGTCCTTCTTCAAGGTGCTGGTTCCTCCGTACCAAGGTGAGTCATCGAAATCAAGCGGAAACGTCCCCAAAATCTAACCGATTCGACCATTCGATAAACCTCTTAACGAACCTTGAGTCACGCAAACCTGATCGATCTTGTTTTAGTCTGTCTCACGTTATACCACCATCCGGTGGGTCAAATTCACCGAAGCCTGTGAATCCTGGTTACCTGTCTTACCTCAGTGCTCAACACGTGGATATCTTTCTCTCCGCCTTAGACTTTTCTTACGTCGCGGCTCTGAAGTTCGACTGCCGGCCAGGTTTGAAGTTCTTAGTGCAAAAGGTGGCGAACCTGCAGCAACCGGCTAATTTGTACCGACAGGCTGGCGCGGCCTGGACCATAAAGATCGTTACGTTATTCGAGCTCTGCTTGAGCGAAGTGGAGAGAACAAAAGCTGATTTGGACACGGTCAAGATGATACTCGCTTCCAGCTCGACCGACCAGGATTCATCCGTAAACGGTAAATATCGGAAGCTGTCCAAGTTCCTGAGACAACTGCGGACTACCTTCGACGAGTTGTGCGAGACGTACGTGGAAGTGATCCTCGACGAGGACGGAAAACACACGAGGGTGGACGGCTTCTCGGAGAGAAAGATCTTCCTTCTAGTGGCGCAGCCGGATGATTACCCGGAGATCACCAAGAAAGAGCCTATCGAGGGCAAAATGACATGTGGAGCTGCGCGCGCAACGAGCGAGTTGGCCTGCGAGCATCGACGATACGCCGAGGACGAGGACGAGCAGGAGGACATCGAGATTTACAACCCGAATTTCGACGATGAAAGCGGTTTGGAAGAACTCGGAGCTGAGTGCAGCGACGATCCCAGACCCTTCAGACTCTCCGACCTGGCGGTCGAATATTCGACGGACTCCGGGCCTCAGTCGGAGCCGGAAACGGATGACTCTCGACCCGTGTCTAGGCTGGGCTCCGTCACTGAGAGGATCGTGTATCCGGATCGGTCTGGAGGTACCTCCAGCGAGGGATACATCGATGGGAAGTTTAACTTCGCGACACCAGCGCCTCTGGGCCCGATAAATCGGCAGGATGATCTCTATTATAACCTGGGTTCCCTCTGGAGGACGGACTCCAGCGAGTCCGCGAAAACCTCGATCTTGGAGGTCAAGATACCGGATACTGAGCTGCTCTACGACGAGATGTCAATGCACAAAGTGTCGCGCCCTCAGCGGCGTAGCAGCGACGCGTGCTTGTTTTCCAAAAGGAATTCCGTGAAAGTAATGGAGAAGCGGAAGGTGGGCGAGCTCGAAAACTTGGAGATCTTCGAGTTCGATAGTCTTCGCTCGCGGTCCGTGATGGAGTTGGGCGAAACGCGTGGCTCGACTTTCTTCGATGCCAAGAAGGATGAGGTCCTGGAACCGCCCAGCTCTGGTGCCAGAGACGAGTGGAAAGAGGAATCGAAGTCTTCGCAGGTACTCGACAATATCGACGAGCTGCTGCGCGATTACGAGCGTAGCAAGCGAGGATTTAGGACCAACCCATTCCTTCGCGACGAGGGGGAAGAGCAGCGCGTGGAGAATGCACAGGTTACGTCGAGGACTGTTGAATATCCAAAAAAGTGTAATGTCAGCAAGGACAGCGAGGCGCATAGGAAAGCTTGGGCGGAAACCTTGAGTACGGCCTTGGAATGGGCTCTGGTATTACCGGTGAGTTGTATATGCTGCGTTTTTTTTCTTAATATTTGCACATTTGTATTATTGCCTTCAACGAATGCAAAAATCTGTAGGAAATATACGTATGTATATATCGATTGAAGACATGTGCTTATCACTTTGCAAGCTTTGCTTTACAACATGTGCTTATCTTAACATATTATACTTTGAAGGTATAATGCAAATTATTTAAGTTATGTATCTTTATTGCTGGATAGATACATGGTTGTACATTAAAAACAAGTTGAGCATATAAAAGTAGGATTTAATTGCTTGAATTAGTTTATATAATATATTTGTTAAAATAATTCTTTCAATTTAGTGGTTATATCATTTAATAAGATGACAATATGTAATTTATTCTTATTTGGCTTATTTAATATGTAGGAGCAGAAACTGACATTCGAGATTTTTAGATTAAGGCCTAAAGAGTGTAACACTAAATATTTCAACGTCAATTCATGTATAAATAATGTTGCGGCGCGTGTAGGTATACATGTCAACTAGACTATGTTAAAAAAAATAATGTAGAAGTTTGTATTCTGCAAAAGTAACTCATATCCAGGAAAAACAGAGCCTCTATAGTAGGTTCTTCAATAAGTTCGCGGAACGGAAATCAAAAAACGAATTTTTAGTTGTAAAAATGACTTTAAAAGTTAAAGACTATCAATAAACTAACAAGTTTAAGACTTTAAACAAAAGTTTTAAACTCAAGTTTAACATTTTAAACCAAAATTTTAAACTAAAGTTTAACACTTTAAGCCAAAGTTTAGAACTAAAGATTTCAAACTAAAAAGGTATTAAATTTTAAAAAGTGCTCTAAATGTCGCTGACAAAGTTGTATTCGAATGTATTTTTTTGCATGCGACACCTAAGGTAAAGGCGCCAATAGTTGACCACTTAAGACAAATTTTTAGCAAAAATAGTGGTAACTTCTTGAATTTTTATTAAATAGTGAATCTTGAAGCGTGAAGATATTCTTTGAACTTCCGACATTATATAACAAAGCATATTTTTTTCCGAAAAGTTGCGTTACACAAAAATAGTAATCATTAATGGAAAGTCAACCACTACGTCAGAAGTCGACCATTTGTGAAACTGAAAAAATCAGTAATTGATCAACAAGTTGATTGAAAATCAACAAAAACAATGACTTTAACATCGTTTATTTATAACAGTCAAGAGAAATAACAAATAAAAGGGCAAATACAGGTGAAACAAAGTTAATTTCTAAAAGCTAGTAAAAACTAAATTAACTATAATTCCATATTAAATCTAATTCGGGTATTAAGTACATATTTCGCGTTTTTCTGATTTTAGTAGGGTCATTAATATGAAATATTACATATTTCCATTTATAATCTAACATATCAGCGATTCTGTGTAATTTAACATGTTCAATCGTTGCCTTCATCGTTTCTTCGGAATAATTTCTGGAAGTATTCTTAATAATTGGCATCTTTAGTTCAGTAGTTTAATATTCTATAAAATGATGGCATATGTAAGTATATCTTACTACTTTATTCATTTTAATAACATATAATGATTTAGGATAGTGTAAACTAAACGATGTTAATAATTGACCACAGGTCAAGTCAGTTGTTGACCACGTGGTCATCTTTTAAAACACATTATACTATAAAACTGAGCATTCTATCACTTGTTTCTAATGAAATTACATGTAAAATAGATATAATATAAATAGTACATCAATTTGACTAGTTTGTGTTAGTAGTCGATCACGTATGTTCACTTTTAGATGTAATCGGAATAATACGATTCAGTAGTAGACCGTGCGGTCAATTAAATTTTGATATAGGAATGAGAAAAACAGTGTGTTCAATGAATGTAAAATTTAATAGCAATCGAAACAGTGAAAGTTTTAGGCAGGAAAAATCAAAAGCTGAGTAATTACATAGCATCAGCTACGCACGCTTTCTTAAGAACAGCGCGAAGAAGATTGCATTATGGAGGATTACGACTGCTGTTACTAACATCAAATCGTCCGTAGTCACGATAAACAACCATATCTAAGCGACAATATACGAGCATCGCGTCCGCAGATACCGTAACACACCTACGGCGCTTGTTTCGAAAGACCCTTATTTAAAAAAAGCTTATTTTTCAGGTTTAAGTAAAAGATAGTCAACTTTTGACACATGGTCAATGACTGGTGCCTTTACCTTACTGTGTACACATCCTTCTGAAACCCAAAACATTATTTAAAATATTGCAAAAAAGATATTGAAATTTTGCTCGAGCTTCTTATAAAATATAAAATATTAAAATGAGGTCAAAGTTTTAGTTCCACCCTTGACGAATACACGGCGCTCCCCCAAACTTATTCAACAACCTGGTATATTTTTCAATCGCATTACTCGAAAGGAAACGTATATCTTACTTTCAGGATGAGCGACTGGCGCCGTTGCTTCCGGTGCTCGTCGGCGGTGTAAGGATTCTGACGAGGCACGCCGTAGATCAGGTTCTGAAGCAACGATTATCAGCCCTTTTCCATCGAATCGCCGTGCTCTATGGGTTTACGAATAATTAGGGGTACCTGCAATACATCTGGGAACAGATGTACTTTCACAGCACGTTGTAGACCTTCTCCACACGCTTTCCTCAATGCATTTTGTGGACTAACCAGTTTTTCCACCGACAAACTGAAAGGTACGATCGAGAATTGGCCGAACAACTTTACGAATGGGGCGCAAGGTATAAATCGAAGATCCGCGACAAATTTTACGCGGAACAATGCATCATGGCTGTTTCGCGAGCAAAAGGATTCTCTCTCGAACTCTCATCGACGAAGAACTCTTATAATCTTAATGGCGGATTGGGAATTAGCCGCGGATATTAGTCTTAAAAGGTCTTTACGCACCGTAGTCATGCTACTAGAATCGGTCTCCTAACAAAGGGGGGGGGAGGATGGATATTTGTATACTTCCATATCAGCAAGAACATAAAGCAGACTGATGATCGGAGTCGATCTTTAGAATAGAGAGTTGCTTCATTCCCAGGGAAACGTAGTGTGCATCATTGGCGATAGAAACTGAATTTAGTCTGTCCTTTCCCGACGGCTCGCCGGTGCGCGAACAAAGCGATCGAGAATAGAGAAAATAAATGTAATATCATTGGCAAGGCCGACGAATATCTCGATTTGCAGCTCGCGGACGAGATTGTCTTTTATACGGTTAACGGTGGCCGGTGCGAGCGACAATTTAGTTTAATTTTGTGGATGTTCAAGCAGCAACATCTTCCATGCCCCATCGCCTATCCTTGCTACATCACGTATACAAACGGCGTCGACACGGAGAGACAAGAATTTTATTTACGATCCATTCTGCACGCACATCTCTCGATTCTCATTTTATGCTCTTTGTGCTTAACTGTAGTTTGCGGTCCAGTCGCAGAGCCGGGTGTTACCGGACTTTCCTTACGACGTAAAATATACACGCTTATTGCGACGAACTCGGCGGATTTTGAGATTCCAGAATCGTAGAGCGACTTCGACGAGGTCCGGTTGAAGCGAGGCGCGAGGAAGAACGAGGTTTTCTATTATCGATGGTCGCTTTTGATTACGAAGATTTTGGAAAATGATATCGAAGCGTACGCTGCTGCCAGCGGCAAATTTCGATCACCAAGGCAGGCGTAAAGTTGCGTCGATGAATTTGAAATGATTCTTGGGTGCATCGAGTGCAGGCGCATTTCCATGCCGCGGAGGGCGCGTCATCGATGCGCTTGTCGGATGGTTCAGCACATTTCATTGTAAATAAGGGATTGCCGCCGATTGATTCGCGATCGCGAATATTTAGGGAAGCTAGGTATTCCTTTGCCAGTTGTCTTTTTAACTCGGCGAATCGATAGTTGACGTACCTTAGTTTCGAATTATTTATTGCGTTAACATATGCATATATTTTGTATATCGTTTGTAAGTTAGAGAAAAAGCCATTACTAAATGTTGACACGTGAATCGAATATTATACTCCAGGTTTTTTCCGAAATCCATCAGCGTTGTAAATGTTGTTGAGCGTCAGATTGTTTAACGATGTAAAAGGAACGATTAATAATTGATAATAAAACGTGCCTATGTATCCCCCGTTTTCTCCGAAATATATCTCGCCTATGTGTATAAGGTGCAGAATGAGTGACCATGCGAGAAATTTATTACGGATGTCGTGGCAGTATTTTAAATCGAGATCAGCGCTCGGATAGAGCGGACGAAGAGAAATATCGACTAACGCGAAATGTATATGAATCGAGAATGCATGAACGTTAATAAACCATTCAAATATTACTCTGGACTCATATTGAAATTATTTTCCACTGCGCATTTATGTCACTTCAGTTGCCCGTGACAGAATAATCAATTTTTAACTGCGTATCTATTTTCAAATTAACCTGGTGAATTATCCGTACAGCGACAGCTTTCATAGCGTAAGAACAGCTGGTAGCTAGCGGAATTAATCAATCTAATTTCACCTCTAATATCACTTTAACTAATATCACAAAAGCCACTGTTTTTAACACTAAACCTACCAGTCACTTTTTAGACATATCTATGTATACCGCGTATATCCTTAAAGAGAAAAGGTATTAAGAAGAGATGTCGATAGATCGATGCTATGATTCACACTCCGCGGTAAAATTACGGAAAAATCATTAAAAATGTCTCTCGGCAAAATACAATATTTTTTAAAAGATTTTGGTAGCTGTAATGTTAATATTTTGATCATAATAAAAATAACAGTTTTCAACATTCTTGCAATGAAATAAAAACTGTAGATACTAATATTTTTATGATGGTAAAAATACAGTATTATTTTTAAACAACGACTGACTGATTATCCTGACCGCTTGCCTAAGTTTAGTGTTAATATTTTTATCATAATAAAAATGACTGCTTCCAATATTCTTGCGATGAAGTAAAAACTGTAGATTCTAATATTTTTATGATAGTCAAAGTACAGCAATTTTCTTAAACAACGACTGACCGGTCATTTTAACAGATTGCCAACGTTTAGTGCTAATATTTTTATCATAATAAAAATGACAGTTTGCAATATTCTTGCGACAAAATAAAAACTGCAGATTCTAATATTTTTACGATGGTAAAAGTAGCGGCTTCTAAATAACCCTCCAGCAACAACCGATCGAGGGAGATACTACCATGCGTCGTTTCGCCGATACGAACCATGTGCCGGCTTTGCGATGGATCGCGCAGGTACCGAAGATGTCGACCGTTTCCTGCGAGATGAAATGTATTTTATTTCGCTTTAACAGACGCAGGAAAGGGCGGGAGGCTCTTGTCTGCGGTCAGCTCCGAGTCGAGTCATCCTCGTAAAGAGGTAAGCTTACGAGCGACGGCCGCCTCGGCTTATTCCATGCTTTTATTCCACGGCGTCCCATTCGTAGCTGTAAACATCTTGGGTGGAGGGGGGGGGGGGGAGAAGGGAGAAGATATCGCCCGACAAGACGTTGGACGAAGACGGATAGATTTCTTCGTACGGACATTGGATGATTGCCTTTGGTTCCGGTTGTAAAGCTTAAGCGAACAATTATAGACTAGCCGCCGCGACTTTACTCTTGTTTAATCCTCTAAATGCGGAAATCTTCAAATTCAAAGCGTCTTTGCTGACGTCAAGTGGGTCGTAGCAGTGGTTACTGAAGACAGTGTATTTGAGTGGCAGTACGCGTATCTTGTATCCTATGAGGGTAACGATTGAATGAACAACCCTTAATCCATTATACGCCAAAGCCAGGTGCAAATCTAAAAAATGCACTAATTAATCCATTTCTTGCGGTAAGCTAATTAGAGAAAGAATATTTTTATTGAGTTTGTAAACTTTATAGAAGTCGGTACAACATTCAGGTACAACGATCAAAATTAATTTATGCATAAAATAAATTAATTAAGCTCTACTGCTTAGGTAAAAATAAATAAAGAATAAGCGTCGCAAAAAAAGGACAATTGTCAATAATGGATGATTATTTTATATAACTGCGTTATTATTTTACATCCTAAAATAGTTGGCGAATAGAAGTGAAATATTCATTTCTGCTGCAGAGATAATTATAGGAACATGAGTATATGTATCTGTTTTAATAGTGATCATTTTCATTTGTGTCGTGTAAATGAGGTGGAAATCTTATAGACTTATATGTATTTATAACCCTTAAAGGATTAATTCTGCCACTAATACGTACTCACAGGTGTTCGATCTTTTTATACCTGTTGCTCATACTGACGCTATGATGCTGGCTTGACTTCAAAATAATAGTTAATAGGCAAAATACTGATTACTAAATTATTAGGTCAGTAAATGCTGTTTATTTGCTTCAGGAGTAAACTGTTACCATCATTAATAATAGGCATTTCTTATGGAGTCCTTTTCAAATTGATTTGATTGAATTTTGATGAGGACTCGATAAGAGTGATGAAACGTTGCTTTTATTAATACAAATAATGGTTTACTCCCCGGCCGAACAAACATTATTTACTGACCTTACCACAAGAGGAGTAATACAGAAAAAACTTAGCCCTATATTAAATTATTAGTTTTGAACGATACTCACGTGTTCATTGTGTGTATACAAAAGAATAAATCATACATCATAAAAATAGAATATTTATGAGATTTATTGAAAAAATATACTGTTACGTATTTTATAAATTCGTGTATGTGTGATGTCTCCTTTAAAATTATGTAATTTATCTCATACGAGGTAATTGAGTTGCGAAGATTCTATACGTCAAATTCATTTCCTGCATTTAATATAGATGAAGTTTGCAAAAATTTCTTTAACTAACTCTATGTTTAATGCAATATGGTCCATTTTTTTATGAATTATAACTGTTTGCGTAGTTTTTTTGAAGATCGTAGCGAAGTGAACACGCAAACAAAGATACTTGCGGTAAAGACACTTTGTGTGGGTTACCAGTTTTAAATCTTGTCCCTAGTGCTTTTGACAGAGCCGGAGGCTTAATATTCCCTATGTACTATTTACTTTTGAATCAGTGACACGATCGATCTCATGAATTTGATAAATTTCTCAATACACGTTCTTTCGAATCGCGAATTTGAATAATACCAGAATTAGACACAGATAAGTAAGAGAGGACTATAATCGTCAAATGGAGGGAGAAAGGGAAATGTAAAGTGCGATCAAAACTCGGAAATGGACGTCTAGATTATCTGATTTCCTTATTCCAATTTGAATCCTAATTGTGTAGATTGCATCCTTTCATCAGATGTATTACCAAGCAGCGAAGCTACTAGGAAACTTATTAATACATTGTCAAATGACATTTTCTGCTACATTGAAATAATCTCAAGGACTTTCTGTCGTCTGCTACCATCATTTCAATCAGTCTAACTACATAAACTCCTGATTTCCCTTGCAGAACTAATATCATCCACCGTAATGTCGATTAATCTCGTTGCGTAAATTTTTAATTGCAATGCTGTACCGAAGAGAAAAGTTGTTATTCAATCATTTGATTACCAAAATTTGTTCTTTTGAATTTAATAAATCGCGTAGACAGGAGGAAAATACGGTAGAACAAAATGGATTGTCCGTAAAGGAGGGTAGAAACAGTGAGGTAGTGGAGTACCGGCAGCCCAGACCGCAACTATCCCTCGGTTTGTCATTTTCAACGTGCTTTAAATATTAAATAGAATATGCTCTGCTCGTAAAAAGGATTATCCATTTTTCCTGTATGAAGCACAAGCTGTGGTCTACTCCCGTACCCAGAGTCGGATAGATCTTTATATTCAGAGGATACAAAGACCATTTTCCAACTTAATTCCACACAGTGAATAAAAGTTCATTTTCCATCCGATTTAAATTTTATACGATCGGACTTAAAGACGTGAGCACTTACTTTATATTGTATACATACCTCAAAATTCAAATACTTTTTAAAATCATTACTTACAAAGTTCTTAACACTAGAACTACCAAACCAGTCAAAATGACTGGTCAGTCGTTTCTTTAAAAAGTCGTAGTGCTTTATGAGGATGTATTTTTTGAGGTTTTCCATGATTTTCATACTGTATTTAGATCACCATTTTGATCTACTGAAATTTCCTTTCACTCTCCCCTTTTTTTTAAAGATGTATATGGTGTTCTAAATGTGCCCAGTAAGTGGCTGGTAGTTCTAGTGTTAATGCTACAATATCCGTCAGTGCAAAGGAAAGATGTGCTTGTCACTCAACGGAATCGTCTCTACTTTTAATATCTTAGTAAAGATACGATATTTTTGTACATTGCGTACACAGCTGAAGACTTAGAAATGGTTTTATACTTTTCATTTCCACGAAAAGATGGAAACGAGAATATTTATTGTACTATACGAACATATCCCGATCCGCATCGAGAGAGCTTTTACCAAGAAACAACGGTCGGAATAAATAGGATTTAGGAATTTGTTAGGCAAGGCTTTATTTCATGGAAAATAATTATGTATTTACAACGTGTTTTTCCCATTCATCCTTCACTTTTTTTTAATTACATTAACTGTCCTGCACATCGGTTTACAACCGAAAACTGTCAGGTGTCTTCCGCCTCGGGTGATTTTTCCATGTCCTTTGACTATTTGCCTCACATGTCGCGAATATTCGGCCATTCCTTTCGCGGCATTCCGTACAGACCACAATTATCGTCCGATTGGAGTTAAGACGATTAACCGAGCCACTTTTGATCTCACTATATCCACGATACATTGAAGATCTAGTCTGTGGTTTTTAAATTCCCTTTTCACTCGTGAAACATCGTCCATCCTTCACCGATTGGCCTTTCCAAAGTAAAAAATCTATCGGTGGTACATCGAAATAAACATGGAGAGAATCCTGCCAGAAAAGGATCCACGCTTTTCCGAGGACTTTGTCGAAAGCGCTCGAACGTACCAGTGTCACTTTTTAAACCGACGAGGAAATTTCACATCACAAACTCCTTGTTTGATTCGTTCAACGATCTCAACCCTGAAATACCGACTTGTACGCCCCCGGTTCATAAGTATCAGGAAATCCGCCGATTTCATAAATAGCTTTTGCCATCTTTACAATCTTACATTTAGCAAAAATATATATATTAAGGTACATGAATTTATTATTCATATAATCAGTGTGTTCATCTATTACAGTTGACTCATTAAAAAGCTACATCGCGTTTGTACTGGGCAATGCGTCGAAGTAAAGTGTGGAATAAATCAAAGAAAAAAATATCCGCAGGTCTAGGGCTTCAAAACCGAAATCCAATTTTCTAGAAACATCTACTGCATGCGTGTAATAAGACAACAGTGCGTACAAGGGATGATCTTGCAACGCGAAGGCCAAAACATATCAAAACAGCGATCAACCGCCGCCGGGGATACGCAGACTAGAAAAACGTTTTATTCCATTGTACGTGATTAGTTCGATTTTTCCCCCACCCCGATTTCGAACGTATCAGTTCCATTTCACATTAATCATCGAATCGGGAACACGATCCACAAGATCCTCGAAAATTACCTAACGACCTTTCAGGATCGCTCCCTTTTTCCACGACTCTCCCAATACTTATGGACGGGTGTTGACGTCACACTTCGCATCGCACCAGCAAACTCCTCGCGTTTATCTCCGAGCGGCATTCACCTCCGCACCCTAACCATCCCACTCAGCGATATCACATTGTAATCACTGTCCGTACTCTCCCAGTCCGCGCACATCGCAGACCTTGATCCGAGATTCCGTACACTGCGCTTCACAGCGAGCTTTCCTCACCTGGACACGCGTACTCCTCTCAGTAGGGCCGCCACACATCGTTCCTCTGCTCGTTTTCCTCCCCTAGCACGCCTATCTCCAGCCTGTTGCTGCTTATGGTCAGGTTCCCGCCGGCAATGGTGACCTGCTCGTCGCTCAGGTTTCCATGGAGGTGCAAGTGGATCTGGTTCTGATTCAGCGTACTGTACAGCTGGGGACAGAGTACCATCGGAGCCGGACTGATGTAATTCTGGCTTGGATTATTGTAGTAGCTTTGATAATTAGGGTTGTAGTTGTGGGAGGCAACGGGGACGGGCGTGGCCGGGCCCGGTGTCCAGGAACCGTAATGATAACCCGGACTGGCGTTGCCGGTTCCACTGCCGGCGAAGAGATCGGGGTCACTGGACTTGCTGGGCACCAGGGGTAACGACGTCGCCGAAGGCCCGTGACCCGGATACATGGAAACGCAGTTTGGGGTGTAGGCGTCCTGCTGATTCTCGGTCGGTAGGACTGAAAGCAGGAAGACGAGTGGCGATGGATAAGAGCGAGTGGAAAGACGTGGGCTTGATTGGGGTAGAACCTTGCTATTTCTGTATAAGGTAAAAGCATCGGTAGTTGATGCTGTAAAGAACGTGATAATTGTGTGGAAATACCGTAATCTGTTTCATTTTAAATGTGAGTAAGTTTAGTTCTGTTAGTACTGGCGCAACTACTAACATCATTGTTTAGACACATATTTACAGTATTGGGTATTGTGAATCAGGTTAATCATAAAAAGTGATTCTTGAATTATACAAAAATTTAATGCATTTTTCAAAACAAGTGAATAAATAAGGAAAACCCAAGCTGGAATATGTTAAACTTTGTTATTCTATATAGTCTCGCTTTTTAGGCGCTTCATTGTGGACTACTGCGAGTAGTCCGCTATTAAGAAGTGTCATAGCGACCGGTTAATCAAACTCGTGCGTAAGTTTTACGATTTTTGTTAAAATGCAAATAATGTAAGTTTGTATTATTTACGTTACCAACACTAGTTTATTCATTGGTTTTTCTCCCTATGTTAACTATTAAAACAAAAGGATGTCGACTACTAAATTTTTGTTTTCGTTGGTTATCAACCATTGAATAAAATTTTACTTTAAAAAAAAATATTTATCATCGCCATCTAGAATGAATACCTGTCGTGATATAATATTGTAGAAGAATATTTTGTGCAGTGACTACTAATCATACATTTTTCATAAAGTGGACTGAACTATGTGAACGAATAAACGACAAAATCCTTAAAGTGTCGACTACTGGTCCCTTTAGCTTACTAGCTTGTTCAAAAAGTTCGTAGAATGAAAATCAAAAAACGAATTTTTAGTTGTAAAAATAACATTAAAAGTGAAAGACTTTAAACTAAAGTTTTTTTGTTTACTAAAGTTTAAGACATTAAATTAAAGTTTTAAACTACAGACTTTAAACTAAAAAGTTACACTAAAAGTTGAGGACTTAGGAATAAAAAGACTTTAAAAATTAAAGAACATTCAAATGTGGTTGACAAAGTCGTATTCGAATGTGTTTTTGTTTCATGCGGCACCCATTGTGCACGCAGCTTTTTGAAACCCAAGACTTTATTTAAAATATTGCAAAAAAATATTGAAATATTGAAGTTTCTTATAAAACATGGAATATTTAAATGACGTCAAAGTTTTACTTCTACTGTTGAAGAGTACACGGTGCTGTGCAAGTATATTGAACAGCTAGCAATACCGATTCCAGAGCTTGGTTAAATTGCGATTTGCTTGAATGCTGAATCAATTTTGTCACAGCTAGGTATGGGAGGGTGAATTACGTCGTTTTAAATTTCTCGACGATAGTGATGCTTGAAGTACTGTTCTAAACATTCATTCTCGTATTATTTCCTCTTGAAAAGTATCCCAAATTTCTATATCGGCATAACAATCCGAATTTCAGACAAATCTTTATATAGCGAATTCTATCCAACTACTATAGATAATCAAAATTCAGTAATTTTATAACACTCAGCTGAGAAAGAGAGAAAGAGAGAGAAGTAGATAAATAGCAGAGTTACACTGTGTTATATTAATATTTTACAGTTACAAGGCCTCGATAAATTAAAGACATATTTAACTTAAGGCTAAGGAGTTGTTTTATATCATTTTTTCCACGTAATTCACAATCCATAATGAATCTTAATTTCAATTCTTTATCTGTAATTGTTTGTTTCTTCTTGATTTCACAAGATCAATCGACGGCTAAGTGCATTATAGATTTTTTTTAAAGTAAAATATTTTTTAATGACATGAATGCAAATCTAAATATGTGAAGATATTCTCGTGATAAAGAAACGAGGTATTATAATAGTTCTTATACAAAATAAAGGACAACCCTACTGTAGTAGCTTTTTGTCGCGCAAGAGTATCAAGCAGGAAGCCATTACAGTGGCGCACAGTACCATAAAGAATAAAAATAAGGTATAATCTTTTTTTATGTAAGAAAAAGCAGTATATTAGAAATACACATTCTTACTCACATCCGGCAAGATTTGTGAGTTCCCTTCTGTAACATTAGCTACTAGAATGTATTGGAATACGCTTAGAACGCTCTGAGGGTCGACTGTTTGCAGCGCATATTGCATTTAAACGCCACTATGATCCGATTATCATCAGCGCAATGCTTCTTAAGGTCGGGGATACAACCTCACGGGCTTTAGTTAAGAAAATACCTGCATAGGAATTTTCACGAGTGAAGTGAGCAATATGAGCACGAAAAAACTTTCCTGGCGAGCACGTAATTTGTGAAAACATTGAAATTACGATTATTATCGATCAGACCATTGCTTTCCAATAAATATAGTAAAATACCTTTAGAATGTAACTCAAAAAATAATTTGGATCATCGGTAATGTTCGTAAAATTTCATGAAGCAATTAGACGCTTTATATAATAATCGACCTATATCCGGTTTCATAGACAGCAAAGTATAAAAATGGTATTACCACGCCTGAAGTTGAAATTCCTATCGCTAATCGACTCATGAAACGATGTCCCCGCGGTCATGCCCAAACTCAAAAACTTCAAGTACACAAGAGCATGCAATATACATCTCATATTCACATCAAACGACCTTGTCAACAGCGTGCATTGGTCGTGTGGTTACAGAGCAAGATAACCTTTGCGCGACGCACTGACAATACACCGTAGTTTTTTACTCACGGGCCAGTCTCGCAAAACTAACCTGAGGTTACGCTACAAAATGGAGGTATTGTAAATCATCTTTTGCGGGGAAGCATACTTGCGTCATTGTAGTATCAAAATTTCCGCTTACGCCCATTGTTTACGAATCGCCGGCAGGAAGGCGCAAGAAGAAAACTGTTACGCGTCACGTTAACAGCACGCCCTACCCTTTATTTACGGCTGCACGGAGTTGCAAAATGAACCGGTGGCTATGTCACAAAGAAGAAGTAAAACGTCTTTTCCGGGAAGCACACGTGCGTCATTACGGTATCGCGATGCGGAGGCTCAATTATGCGCATCGTCCGTCGATCCGGCCTCGGTCTCGCGGAACGTGGAATTTTTGGTGTTCTATGAATCTCCTTACCAGTGGGCAACGGTACCGGTTCCGTGGTGGGATGGTGCGACAGTGATTCCCCGGGATACGAGAAGGCTCCACCGGGTATCGGGGAATATGAGCTACCGCTGCTAGTTGGTGGACACGGATAAGACGGCGCCGTTGATGGGTAAGTCCACTCGGTCATGCTCGTACTGGTGTCTTTAACAAAAATCCAATTTTATGATGCTAACCGATTTCCTCAGTTTTACATAATTTTCCACTGATTCCGTGGAGTTTTCCAAGTTACGCATATGTAAATCTTTCCACTCATGTTTCGAGACATATCTATGCGTGCTAAATATATCCTTAAAGGAAAGGATAACCAAGAAAGAGTGTCAATAAATGAATATATTTATGCCGACCGTACAAAAATATCGTGTAAAATGTTAGAAAATATCCTGTCTGAAAGTTTTATAATTTTTTTAAAGGAATGACCGAGCGGTCATTTTGACCGATTCGATCGATTTAGTGTTGACGATCCACATTGTACGGGGATTATAGTTTTTGATCCGTTATTTACCATTGGCCATTTTTGGGACGCGTGCTTTCTATTTACTTCTACCTAAGCAGTGGAACTTTCAGGTTTGATTTTTGTAACTGAATGATATACAGACTGCTATAAAAGTTACAAACTCGATGAAATATTTTTTCTCTAGTTGGTTTGCTGTAGGAAATGAATTGATTAGTGCTTTATATAGGTTTGCACTTGACTTTGGCATATAATGGGTTAAAATCAGTCTTTAGTCTTTCGTATTTGGGGCAACTTAAAAATATGCAGCTACATATACATAGGTTACTCATATGCTACAGAAATTAATACCGTGTTAACATGTTTAAAGATTTTTGTATCAAAACACTTGACCACTGCTTTAATTTTTGTATTTAAAAGAAAATAACATATTTCATAATGAAAATGAACAATTTATTCGGAATAATTCTAATTCCATAGTTTGAAGTAAATCATTACAATTCGATGCTTAGAAGAACTGATAAACTTTTCAACTGATTATATTAGGCATTGTTAAATTTATCTACTTATTTTATATGCTGTTAATCGATTAGTCATTCCTGGATTATATAAAACACACAGATGCAGAATTTCTTGATCAAACTTTATGCAGATGTACTTGGAGATATTCAATATCATGCATATACGTTTATAAACCGATTACATAGTGCGCTTAGAAAAATAGCTATAAGTTTTGCAGCGAAACATAATATAGCCAACCATCATAGAAATTATTCAGTAAATGTTGCTTGGTAAGTTAATATATTTGATCACTTTTACTGCGCGTGAACAGACACCCGTCAGGTTTTTCCGCCTGAAATCATTAACACGTTAACTGCTACGACGAGTTACGTAATCTGACACTTAAAGAGCGCGTTGATATAATTGGAATAAGTTTTCTTCTTTTTTCTTTTTTTTGCCCCGAGAAAACTGGCCGGTTATGCCACTTTTCGTCCCATGTGTGATTATTCGATTCACTTGATGCAACCATTCTATTTGCATCTATTACCGTTTCCATTTAAACGTTTTTATGAAGTAATTCTTGCACATATACATTGCTTGCAGCCATTCACGTAAAGTGTATATGCCTTTTCTCAATCCCGCATTTTCGAATCCGTATTGTATTTTAAGAGCAAATATTGTCGTATTATCGCTAAATTAATATATTCTACTTTGTCCTACAATCAAAGCATCAAATGATATTGATCAATTATGGTTCTGCAGAGCAAAACTTTCCTTTTTCAATTTTCCTTCGACGACAGTCAATGTGTTAGTCGCATTTTGTAGTTAAATATATATGAATAAAATTATCTTTGTATAAATGATTACATACATCTATATTTACATTTTTTACTTTGCTTTATTATCTAAGGATTACTGTCATACTTTAAATATTAAAATGATTTTACAGATGATTATTTGGAATTAGTCGACCAAATATTAGGAATGCACTGTATGCTGATTCCAAATCATGTTGCCATTTCAGGATTTATATTGTCATCCACATTGTATAAAAAGATGTAATTATTTAGGAAACAGAAGTGTGCAAATAAAATAATCAAAAATAAGCATAAACATTGCTAAATATACATATACACGGTTGTTCTTTATTAAAGGAAATTTGTTAAATGTTGTGGATAATCACTTTTGAATCGTACGTATAACTTTATGGGTATAATTGTATTATTCTTAACCGATCAGAACAGCTATCCTAAAAGTCTTAAGCAGATTGATTAATTTTGACATCAAGACTAAAATTTTAAATAATGCGGCCAGTCAATTGTAGCCCTTTAAAGAGTTACAACGCTTTAGTTCTTGAAACAGACGACAAATCGTGTATAACGGGGTTTTGAGTGAGTAACACCGGCAGATTAATTGACATGAGTCACGAGTCGAAGCACGACGGAAGTTTAAGCGTATGTTGGGAATGCATGTTCACGTTGTCTTACACGCATTGTGAGTACATAAGTGTAAACTGGGAAAAACATGTCGATTAATGTTGGTTTTACTTTTACGCGCTGATTGGCAGATATGATCTTGTAGAATCTGTTATTTATACTTCTCGTACATAACTTCATTTGTCTTCGATATCATTTGCACAGAATACTGGATTTCTCCGAAATTTATGATTGTATTATAATATACTATAATGTCATTAAATGTCATAATATTTATTAAAAAATAATAAAACGCATTCTGTAGTATATTATACATATACAATGTTAACCAGTAAATTACCAAAATTTGTTACAATGTAATCTGATACAAGCTTGGATATTTTTAAAATTCTGTTTAATGTAATATCTCATGTATTTACGTTGGACACTTTAAATATTCATAAACTTTTTAGCTCTTTGTAGCTATATTCAGCTATTCATCAACAATCATTTGCTGTACAATCATTTGCTTCATTAACGATACCATAAACCCGAAACAGTTTCAGCATTGCAAGAACCATTAATTTATAATTATTTTCAGATAAAATTTTCATATAAACTGAAATATCGATTTTTTAATCTGAGTTATAATTTTAGATACACTTTGCAATGGGCATATTTAAGAAATTCGAGATACATTAAGGAATAATTTGAAAATAGTGAAAATAAACATTACTGTTTAGTAGGATTGTGCGGCTGAATAACTTGATAATATTATTTTCTTGTGATATTTACTATGTATAATATATACGATAACAACGAGTGTCTTCTGGGATTTCACCGAATGCTGTTTCTCCTATCTTTCCGCCATTCTTAGAAACCGGCCTGAGATGCGTTGCCAAAGACTTTCCAGGGGAACTGAAATTCGCGGATATCGGGACATGATTCACGAGAATGATTAGAAACGTTATTCCCCGATATATTTCCGGAATATTAGTCAAATACATGGGAGTACTTTAAGTTCACAACCAGACTTATCCTGCTTTAATGTACACCGATGGATGACGAATCGGTGAATACGGCGAAATTTAAAGGAGGGGAATCAATGAAATGAATACGCGCTGAGTTTATCAATGGCCTCAATTAACATATCGTCAAGTAGTTTTCACGTAATTCATTCTGCTAAGCTCTGTATCGAGCAGGCATGAACATTTAAGGAAATCAAAATGTAAATAGTTTTAGGATTTGCAGAGTAAAATCAATTTATTGATCAAAATTGGCGTATAAGGCGTATGTTGCTTGTTAAATGATTACTAAGTGCTTGTATTCATATCAAGTAAAAACATTAAGATCCAATTATTTAATATGACCGAATCAAACGATTATTGCTGCGTATAAATATGCAAATAAGAAAGAGTATTGACATTTTGTGGTAAAAATCTTCAAGACATTAATAGTGATATGTCAAACTAGGTAAACTTCAAAACCCACGCCTAAGACACACGAGACTAATAATTCACACTCTTTCACGTTACGTTTAAAAATCGTATACGATTATAGCTTTCCAAATTATAGAAACGCACGATCCGGAATGTTTGATCTTAACGATACGATTGTCATCCATACCTGTTTATATGCAGTTGCATTTAGTGTATATTTGTCGAGAATTGATCTCAATTTACGTAAATCTTTGCAAACAAAATGATGACTTGATCGAAAGAAGTTTGTCATTTTGTTGGTTCTTCTAACAGGCAACGAACAAATTGATAAATGCTGGACGAAAAGGAAAAAGGAGCAACAACTGTATGCTACGGAAACGAAGAGGAAGGCACAGACGCAGATGACTCATTGGTAATTCACTGAAACTATTCATTGCCGGCATTCTCAATGCTAAGTGACGAATTGAGTCGATCACGAACTCTGTAATGGATTCCAAGTGGGTCTACACCTAAGACAAAAGCATTGGGAAAAGCTCATCGAGTGCACTTTCGATTATCGAGGAGTTATTTTCATTTGGACCTCTTAGATAATCTTCCTGACCTTGGACACTTGGCAGAATGGAAAGTACTTGGTATCTCTGAAATTCTCCCCGTGCCCGCTTCGTGGAAAGCGGTTAATATTCAATCAAGCCGGTACGTTATTCACGTTAACGTTATATTTGGAATCGATGAATTATTTATGCAGTCATTTTCTCGAGAACACTTTGCCTAAGATTTAGGATCGAAAGTGCGGTGCTTCACATCTTTAGCGCGTGGAAAGTAAAGATGCTCGCTACGTTATATACATTTTGCGTCATACAGGATTCACAGTGCAAAGTATTAAAGCTAAAATTGTTACCGATACAACAAAATATTATTTACATTTTAGACGATATAAAATAATAAGAATGTATAACTTTTACATGTTGAAAAATCGTTTCTTGGATCTTTTAAATAAGACTTTATTGTACTTTGATTTATACTTGTTTACTTTTTGGGAAGAAACATTTCCAACCTCCTTTATATGCCTGTAAATATTTTGCGTTTTTTTGTCTTCTTAAATGATTATTAAAAAAAATGTTATTCCAAATGTCTAACGTCTTATATCCATACAAATGAATGACTTTATCTTTGTTAGTAAAAGTCTTATATACGGGTACATTTAAAAAGAAATATGGTAAAATGCAAAACAAATATTTCATAATCAAATTGTTTAAAATTTAACAATAATTTCACGGTTACTGCAGCACTCAGTTTACTTTCATCCTTCCTCATTCAATTGCTTATTTAATTAAAATGAATTCTTTTTTTGTAGTACCGCAATAAATTCTGTATGGAAATAAGTCTCAAAATATCTAATATCAACAATCATGCTATCGCACAAAGTATGCACGTGCTTTCACAATTGTTTTCAAATTTTTTCTTGCGACTTTGCGATCGCATCATTCTAGCCAATATTTCATTCGTTTTATGAGTGCCGCACTACACGAACTCCTACTATATTTCGCGGCGATTGTCCGAGGCAAGTGACGTGCATGCACGTCGAGAGTATCGCATCACTAGAGGAGCCAGTGGAAAGCCCGCGCATTGGTAATTCTCCAGCAGGAACGATAGTCGCCGACCGATGACAAAACTCGGCTCTCAAGGGCGCGTTCGTCGTCCAGCGTGTTCCACGAAGCCCCCTGTCGCGGCTGCGTCGTCGCTAAGTCTCAAAACTTTTCAACTTATTTCTCGTCTCGAGGCCCACCAACCGTACGGATGGTGGGCAATTTTTTTTGGGTGATAAGAGACGTAAATACGATACAGTTTTTAATGTTCAAGGATCTTAAAGAGTATCGTTTTTAAATTATTTTAATCGTATCTACATGTATACTTATATTATGTATAAGTAAAGTATCAAATTATAGTATATAATTTGAACGATAAATGGTATCAATAAATAAAGCATCAAATTAATTCTATTTATAATTTAAGAAGGCACAATCTATGTCGTAGGCCTATTGATCAAAGAAAAATACATTTAATCTCTACTTGTCGAAGGCATTGTTCAAGTTATTGTAAATGATTTGTGCAGATAGCAGCTTAAAATCTGTCTATAGGTTAGGTATATAACAGTTTGAAAAAAATATGGTAATAAAATCGAATATTTACTTGGGAGTCGCATAGATCAGTTTGGAAAAGCGCGGTTGTTCTCACCGTTGGTGAGATCTATCTGTAAAATTGTCGAAAGAAGGAAGTAGGTTAGTGTTTCGTATATAATAAAATGTTCTTCAAGTATCAGTGCACTAATTTTAGTGTCATATTCTCTCCATCTTTAGGATGAAAAAACATCAAAATGTAAGTAAAAATACAAAATGTAGTTTTATACAAAATCATGGGAAAACTTCCAAAGTGCACTGTTATAAATTTGTATAATTTTGAGTGAAAAGTAATATGTAATATTAACTTCTTAAATTCACAAAGTTGCGCGTATTAAACATTCGTTTTCCTGGAATTTAGAAAGTATTTTCGCAAATTATATGATCATTTTATTTCAATGTCATTTCAGTCTCATGCCTTTTGAATAGTTAAGGTAAAACTCGAAATAAGATACCTCCGGGATGAGAAAGTTTTTTTTATTTGAAAATCCAGGTCGTTTAGTAGCAGCAGGCCCTTTATTCTCCGTGCCTTGAATTTTATTTAATATAACGTAACTTTTCCTATTATAGCGCTTCGCTACAATGCGCTACAGTGTATTTCTATATTAACAATGTTGTAAATAGAGTTCTGTAATAAATGAAATCTATAAACATTTTGGCATATTTTAGATCTATAGTTTATATACATAGTAGTTACATACGCATCCTATAACATTTTTATTAAATATCTAAAAATATGCCTCGCAAAAATGTCCTATCCTTCTTTCTTGTATATTCGTTTAATCTCGTATACTGATTGTTAAGTTGATTTAAGTCAATATTCCCTTAAGTTAAGACAGTGTTCTTCAACAGTTCCATACTTAACATGGCTTGCATGATAAAAAACATGTTCGGTACAAAGAACAACCTTGTTATCGACTATGCAATTTGTCAATTTATCTGTCGTTAACCATCAATGAGTCGTTCTTCCTTGCGCGTTTAAATTCTCCAAAGACCAAGTTTTCCAAGCAAAACACCCGAAAGTAAGCACAAAGGAAGGTAATGAGGTTTATTTTCTACTCACTAGCATTCTGCTTACTATTTCACATTATTTCCGCGTCTCAAAAACTGATATTTAAAGCGTGCTTTTACTTTCGTAAATACTGCATAGCAGACTTTAAATTTTCAACGACAAGTTTGCTTATTTGCCATCAACGTACTTTTACGTTTCTCGCAGTTCGTTACTGGAGCGCGGATTACATAAAAATACTTACTTACTAGATTTGCGCTAAAGAGCGGGTATCGTATAAATACGATCCCCAGAAGTTATACTCGTCGATTTAGTCGATCCTGTGCTGAGTTACTTGGTCTTCCCCCAATTTCCTAGCTTCAGAACGTGTTTTACAAACATGTTAAACTTAAATCGGTACATTTTGTTAAAATAATCATAGAGTATGCGTGTAATTCGCTGTAGCCTTAGCGAGCATCAGTTCACAGAGAACACAACGAATTAAACTCATACATGTCAACGAGCATGATGAATATAAGTACCATTCGTTGTCATTATACATACAGTATATATTTAAGCGTGAAAGAAAAAGAGTTTCGTTGAAAAAAACGAAGTAGTTTTCGATTTATTACGATTTTATCCAATGACCAAACTCCCGCGAGATTCACCAAAAAACACCCGCTGCACGAGTAAGTCCGCGGCGAAGTGTATCCGCATCCCAAGTGTTAAAAGCGCGATGTCTTCTGAGGACACCACGTTCCTTAATTTGTTGACGGTTCCGTAATTAGCAGCCCGCGATTCTCCCTCCTGTAGGGGCTCGAGTCTTTTGGGTATTCGTGTGTCAGGAGCGGTTTCGTGGTGGTTCGACCTACCGTGAGATAAGGTCGAGGTCAGGAGCCCTGGGTCCCCTGGCAAAACTGTCGTTATGCCTACCGAGCGGAAGGTCGAGACTGTTTCGGAATTCTCAAAGGGGACCGCCCTGGGGATACCGGGGTCGGGGGCGTGCGGGTGATTACCGAAAATGGCCGTATATTTGCCGCAATTACCGGAACAACGGTAACAAAACAAAGGCACATCGACGTAATCGGCGTTGGGACGGCCATCTGTTGGATAATAGTCCCTTTCGAGGTTCTGTGCAGGGAGAGAGAGAGAAAGAAAAGCGGTTCTATGAGAGGAAGAGGAGAAAAGGCAGAGCAAGGATTCGATTCCACGGAGAGAGGAAGAAGCGAGTACCGTAACGGAGGAATATCGGTAGGATTCTTGGAGGTTATGATACTTTTCCGTACACACTGCTGCGATTGTTTATTGGTTACTACTCTGGTTTTAATACTTGGTACGCGATTATACTTCGCCGCGAACTTACGCGTGCAGCGAGAATTTTTTCGCGAGTCTCGTGGGAGTTTCGTCATTCGGTGAAATCGCAATTAATCGAAGACTGCTTCGTTTTCCTTAACGAAACTTCTGGAAAGAAACGATACAGAGCGTTGCCTAGCAACGCAAACACCATACGTACAATGACCGTCGTATTTATACGATACTCGTTTTGTAGCACAAATCTACTAAATACGTATTTTTACGTGACGCGCTCTTCAGTGACACACTGTGAAAAACGTAAAGGTACGTTGCCCGCGTGCAATGTGTTAATGTTTATAGACGAAGATGGTCGTGCGTTTTCATTATGGCATATCGTTAAGCGGGTCGTTTCGTGATCACGTGAATTGGAAAGAGTCCAAAATAGGGGTTTGATATGGTATAGATGAAGAATAACGAAGGTTTATAGTTTACGCGGTGGGAACAAGAAGAAACAAGTTTGATTTTATATTCCGAGAGAGAAAAAGAAACAGAGCGAAGGATGCTGACGAGTAATTCAAGGACATTTGTTCGTTCTTCCCTACTTGGAATTTTGTATAATTTACAAATTAACGATCTGTGTCACCTGTTTGGAAATTGTATGCTTTTTTTGCAGTTTCGAAACACTGCTTCATTTATGTTTTATTTATTTATTCCAAGAAGAGAATTCCCTTTTCGATCCGCTACTTTATTCTATTTTCTCATTTTTTTGTGACTCGTGAATTTTGTCCTGGCATTCGTAGGCTAATTGGAAGTCTTGTACCACTTTCACGGTATTGGTTATCTGGAAGAAGGTTGTCTTTCTAAGGCCGCGAATAAAGGAAGACTGCTTCCTTACGGCAAAAAGAAAAACGGTATATAAGCGAAGAAACATTAACAGGATTTTCAAAACATCCTATTACTCTCCGAATATTCTATTATTTCTCAAATTTCTTTTAAACCTTTACCTTCGCTCCATTTTTCTTTCACTCCTTTATGCTTAACATTCTATATTCCTAATTTCTGATTGTGCTTCCTTCGAAAAAACTACAAGCAAATGTATGGAAGTGCACTACTAAAATCATCACAAAAACAACAGAACATTCCAAAGACTTTACTAAACCTTTGTTATGACTTATCTTTTTCGATTCTTCCAAAGTGTTAACCTCGTGTACCCATGCATAAATATAAGTATGGATATTGTCCATTGATTTTACATTATTCGTTATCACGGGATCCGTTACCAAAAGTTAAGAATGTTGTGTCGCAGATCAATGAAGGGATCCTTGAGACCAGTAACGTGGATTACATTGAACCGGACTCTCAGTAAACACGATTGATAAAAAGTTAATGCACAAAGCGGAGAAGCTCTGTTCGATCCTCATAGAGGATTTGAAGAAAAGTGCTCGATAATACTGTACTTCCTCTTGAAATTTTTCGACACCCGCCAATATCGAGGAGTCGCTGGCCGACATCCCTGCTAATTCCCAGAAGACATTTCAAGAATCGCAGAGGTGCAACTTCGACGTTGATCCTGACCGAAGAAACGCACGAGTCCTGACCAAAGGAACTCTGGGTTGTTTACTACTTTCCTTTCCCTTCCCTTGACCCCTCCTCTTCCCTCACTTACTCTGCGGGTGTGAAACCACAGTGAGGTGGTTTTGGTGCTTAGTCCCCCGACCAGCCATCTACTTAACGAACCGTCCATCGACCGCCGTCATTTCGTCGTTTCTCGGTTTCTCTCCCACTCGGCTAACCCCTCTGTCCTGCTCCCTTTCTCGGGCCACCTCGATTCGATCGACCTCATCTTCCTTCACCACCGGCGTTTAAGATCCCTTACAGATGTTCCCTTCGAACGGGTGCGAACCCGAACGATCCTCGATTCGGCCTTGGCTCATAGATCCGTGCATCTTCTTACGCGCTGCAGAAGTACGAGGAGATCGTCGGAGAATGCGGTAAATCCAGTTTTCTTTCTCCCAGCACCGGTACAATATCGTGTCGCTGTCCGTTGCGCTCGGCGCGGAGGAGAAAAAAAGGAACGAGGAAGATGAGTGCGGGTAAAAAGGCGCGGGTGTAAAAACGCGGGACTATTCAGTTTCGCTGGGCGCACCGCTCCTGGGGATTTTTCGCGCGGACGGCATTTCTCTGGAATATCGCGAGATCGGGTATCGGGATTTCTCTTCTGACCGAGTGTCGCCTCCGCGCACTTTTGCCGCGGAGACGGAATTCTGAATCTGAGATATCGGCCGCGGAACGTTAAGAATCGACGTCAGAGAGACGAAGCCGTGGGGCTTCGGTTCCCACCGAGATAGATGCTCGTTTGGTCGTGTAACGTAAGTCGATATTGCGTCGTCTCGATATAGTTGCTCGGCATGTATCTCTACGCGCGTATATAACATGTATATGTATATGTATGCGCACATGAGTATGACATATATCGGCCCACGTATACATTCATAAACCTGCATAATGCTCTGAGGAGAAAGAGAAGTCTTACGCATACGAGCACCCAGGAAACTCTCGACGCCTCGCGTATCGCTTACCTTCAACGATTTCTTCTTATACCGAGTATCCTGTCCTGAGGATAGTATTTCTCCGGGGACGTCGTGATCGCGAGGAAGGGGCTGTTGTCTCCATGTTGTTTTTCACGTCTAACGGAGAGAATCGAACTTTCGGAGGTCGCCCTCGATAATCCAGGTAGATCCTTAGCGGATCTGTTATTAACGATTTAGTGGAATCGCAATTTTCCTTTTTTGCGCGGATTTGTTTTGCTTTTCGGATTTGCTTGCCATTGATATCAATTGTTCACTCGCTGCTGTTTCTCGGATTTCTCGAATTTATACGTATTGTGTATATCATTTTTTTCATCGAGTGTATTATTTATATCGATTCTGTCAATCAGATTTGTAACATTTTTCGATGTAAATCGTGTCAGAAAGGCACTACGGTAATATAATAGGTGAAAATATTACGTTTTTCATTGCAAGGGTTTTCGATGCTGGGATAGTTTTACGCGTAACTGGGATACTTTTAAACTGGGCGTAAAGAATGAAGCACAGCGATACGATATCAAGAACAAATTGGTAATATATAGTAGTATAACAAATGCAAAATGTCAATAGAATTGAAGTAAAGAAGACCTGGCTTGGATATAACTTCACGATTGGAAGAAACTGTCACAAAAATCTACGATTATGGAAACACTTGCTTAATATCCGTGTATCTTTCGTTATTTACGAGTATCACAAAAGTTCTTTCGATCGCTTAAATAAAAGGCAAGTATAAATTTCCGGTCGGTTATATCCGCACAATAAATCCATCCCAAATATTATGTATCAAATCCAAAGTTCACTCTGGTTGACTTGACATAAACAAATTATGATTCTGATAAATACGCTGACCATAATAAACGACCAGACGAGTAAATAGTAAATACATTTAACCGAAACCTATTTCTACTCTCACGGCGCATGCGCGGTGGCTCACTCAGTTTGCAGTTGGGTCAAAAAATATCGCAATCCAGGTTCATGTAGTTTATCCACCTAAGCTTTCCTTTGGCTCGCAACTACTCGAGCCTGAACCTCAAATCCCCGATGACGCGTTTCGACAAACGCACGATGCGTCATTCATCGGAAATTACCGGCGATCCACAGGTGTGCCATTTCTCCGAACTCACCAAGCGTACGACGCATCGCCTGCTTCCCTTAAAATTACACCGTGGTATCACCGTGTAACTCGCGATACGTCAATCTTTCCTCCCGATAATGCTGCCCGACGAAAGGTTTCAATCGGCCATTCCCGTAATTTCCTCCATCCTGTTTGCATCTTCACACTTCTACCCGCATTTTCGTCTGACGGCGGCCCGCTTCTGTTCCTCCGCGAGCATTCAATGGGCCTCCTCTCCGCGGATTTGTAAGAGGAGGAAATCTGTTTAGCGGCCGATGGCGCGTTTTGCATGCACGCACCACCGTAATTTGGCCGAGGAACCGAACAATGAGTGCCCTGTCGCGCCTAAGGTGTTCAGAAGAAAGAGGTTGGTCGCTCCTTTCGGCTCTTTCCTGCCTCTCTTTGCCCCCTTTTCCCCTTCGCCAGCGAACCCTATCCTCTTCTTCTGCCATCGTACACCGTATCCCTGTTCTTATCTCCACTTTATTCAGAATTTTGGCCGAGGGGCAGAGGAGGCGGGGTGCAAACGATGGCACCGCCGCTGTGTGAATGGGCAGGCCTTGCCCGGAAACTGTGCGGCCTCGTGCATCGCGTGACGTAGTCGACGTAATTGCCGAGTCTGTGCGCCTCGACGCTGACATGCGAGTTTCTCGCCTCCGAGGGTAATTATGGTTTCGTAATTATCATCGATACCCTGAACGGCGCATCTCGCTGATCGTATTATGTCGCATTCGAGACGGGCGCAAAGGAATCGCAATGAAAGGACGATCCTCTCTGTCGGAACTGCCTTTTGCGGGCCGTGAGTCTTCTCCTCGGTCATACAACGCACGCTTATTATGACTACTTCACTTCTTCCTACGTAAGCTTTGTGGAGTAATCGAGGTTTCTTTAACACTCGAGAAGTCGAAGCGGGTTTACTGTATCGCGCAGTGGACAAATTCGGTATAAGGTATAAGCGCCAGTAGTTGGCACTGTACTAGTACTCGACGGTTTTTCAAAAAAAGTAAACAAATAAGGAAACTTTAATCTGGGATAGATCAAGCCCTATTAGTCTATATAGCGTCGCCCTGAAGTGGCTTAATTGCGGGATACTGTGTATAGATCGCCATTAAGAAATGTTATAGTGACCGGTTAATCAAATTCGTGCGCGATTCTTATGATTTTTGCGTATTTTCTTGTATAAATCGTTAAGGACTTGGTTAAAATGTAAGTAATGTAAGTTTGTATTATTTACGTTACCAAGGCTAGTTTATTCATTGGTTTTTCCCCCTATGTCGACTACGGAAGGAAAAAGATGTCAACTACCACGTTTTTTGTCTTTGCTGAGTGTCAACTATGGAATCAAATTTTACTTTCAGAAAAAAAAATTGACAACCACCATTAGGAATAGATATTTATCGCAACATAATAGAAGAATGGTTTGTGCAGCGTCTACTAATCATAACTTTTCTATAAAGTGGACTTAGCCAGAGCTATGTGAACGAATGGGTAAAAAATTCTTTAAAGTGTCAATTACTGATACTTTTATCTTATTTAGTGAAGAATAATGTATTGTCTTGCATTGTTTATAAGATAAAATATCCTTCGGTCTTATAAATCGGATCATTTCATTGGATTTGTTCGATACTTCCTTGTAAGCTTTCTATGGAGCTACTAATTTTGTGCCAGTACAGTGCGTTGTGGTAACGTGTTTAAATGATTAATTTAGAATTACAGAGCTATGCAGAATCATATCGTGCAAGTTAGTCTTTACATTAGCTGTTTAATGAAAAGGTATTTTGGAGGGACCTGTATGACTCTGTCATACGAGAAGACGATAGTCTTCAATTTAGAATTACAAATTGTTCTACATTTACCGACGAAATCAAAGGAATCGCCGAGTTTGTGCAATTCGGCTATGACGTGTTAGGGCTTCGCTGCTGTAATTGATTAAGGTTTTTTAATTATTATCGATATATTAAGTCTTCTATTTCTCTAATCATGTTTATTATGTAGTACTTCACGATGCCATCTGCTAGAATCAATCATGAATGTCGAAAATACTTTGGTCTTACAACTAAAATTGTTTCATCGGCTTTACACGAAATATTTCTCGACTTCTCTGTGGATTGATTGTGCAAAATCATCGAGGCCCTTTCCGTAGTCGAAACGAACAAAAGTTCGTTTTAGAAAGACTAGAACTTTACATAATATTTGAATTCGAGACTGCGCTGATGAAATATGAATTAACCAATATTTAATATGGAAGTTGAGATACAATATTCTGGGTTAGATATATGTTATAATATGAGTTTATCGAGCTCAGTTTACTGTAATATTATTGTTATACTGTGTTTTCAAGTTACTATTTTACTTGCGATATAAGGTAAACCGATATGTATTGATGATGGGTTATTACATAGTTTGTTGTCGTTATTAGAATACATACTGTGAAATTAGTTAAGATATAAGTAAACAATTACTAATGCACTGTTTAAACTGCATGATCTAAATAAAAATATGTTTCCATAATATTGCACGTATCTGATGCAAATTATAAAAGAAAAGTACATTTACTTTCTATCGGATACAATTGTTGCCTTATAGCTCGGATATGAAAAAAAATGCATTTTTCCTTAATCGTCTATAGTCGTTCAGTCGTAATAGTTATAATAAATGTTATTATTAATTAGAATATATATTATGAAATATTGAACAATCTTCATTGTAATTATACTTTGTTTAATGATATTGCATATCTTGAGCTGTTTATTATTATCCCTTTATATGCAAGTCTCTGATTAAGCACAAAAATTGACTTCGCGACCTATCAATTTTTAAGATTTTTACTGATTTTATAATTATTATTCTAGTATGAGGGATATTGTTCAATGTTCATCAACAGATTTACGATAAAAAAGTTTTTTATTTCTCTTGCATCAGTCGGCTGGATCTTTACTGATCGATTCCCAGTGCTGGTTTAAGAAAAAGACTTACTATACATCAACAGGTAGTAAAAGGCTACGAAAACGTAGATTTGGTCTGACACTATTGGTTCAGAAAGCGTTAATATAATATGTGTGTGTATGTTAATATAATAATATCTGTGTTAAAAATCCAAGGAAATCAACATTGTTCACATTGGACAATGTGCACTGCTGATTCAACTAAAATGACATTTGTCTGTAATCAATTGAGCACGCTGAGATCAAACCGTTGATTGGAGATCAATTAGGTTTGGGGTAAGAAAATGGTATGAAGAAAGGCTAGAAGTTTTTCTATTGCTAGAGTCCAGATAAATCTGGGCCCGCCCTCGATTTCGTTACCACTTACGGACAATGTCAAACGAATCGCACAATCCTCGCTACTTTCTTTCGTGGATCTGATCGTCACCCGGAACGCTTTTTCGTCGAACGATCACGCACGTACGAATCCGTTTTCCCGTTTCGTCTCGAGCCACGTAGCACCCACAGCGGATTCTCCGTAACAGTTCACTGAGCCTCTTCGTCCCTATTCTTTTTGTTCCAGCGTCAAAATCTCCTCGGGCGCAAGAAAACCACAGAGAGTACTTTCTATCACTTAAATTCCTATATTCTTCCAGTTTCAATGCCCGTAATTCAAGGTGAGAAGTGGATTGTAGCATGACCGGAAAGGAAGTTTCTGTACGGAAATTATAAATTGTGAAGTTGATTAATCGTGGAGAAAATTATTTCCTAGAATACCGTGTTTCTTGAAAAAAGAAGGAAATTAATTTGCACAAACCATTCAATATAACTGTAATTTAGCATGTAGCCGTGTATTTACTTATGCTTCTATGTATGCCAATATCTATATCATTCAGCTATGTATGTTAATTATTTATATATATTCATTGGAGTTCCTTGACATTGATTTGAGCGTAGTATTATAAAATCGCGCACATAATCGTAGTTGGTAATATTAAGTTCGTTATTCTGATAAAATAATATAACGTACTTTTATTATATACGCGATATTTAAAGCACTCGTTGAAATAATTTCTGTGTCGACAAGTTTTTTTTTTTTGCATATAGGCCCATTCTCTTATAGTTTTATTTTATTTGTTGTCTATACGAAGATTACTAACTTTCACGTTTTACAATATAAAGCAGAAGTAACGAATTAATTCCTGTACGATACGTGGCGCTATTTCAAGAATCTACTGTGCACAGTAAAAAATGATATATCATTATTGTAAGTGGCTTGCCATCTATCAAAACGATCTTTTCCTTCGTGCGTAAAGAAGCAATATGAAACGTTCGATATACTCGCGTGAATTCATTATTCGGTTCTGCAGAAGCTGGAGTTACCGGACAGAAATGAAATGTTCCCCTGCGTAACGTTAAAAGTACGCGGTAAAGAGCCCGCCAAGTGAGGAAAATTACAGCGCTACGATGCGCAAAATGCAAAAAGGGCGAAAAAATACGGAGAGATGACCAAAATCGTCGGCGGGTAAAATGAGATGATCTCAAGATTGAGAAGAAGATCTGTGCCCTCTCGAGCGTGGATCACGTAACTGCCCCTACCTTCTCCTTTTCTCCGTCTTCCTTCTCTTTCTCTCGCTCTTTGGTAGCATGTCCCGGGCATGCTTAGTCTCTTCCTCTCATTTTTTCTCCCCCGCTCTTCTTTCTCTCGCTTTCGTCGATACAACCGAGCCAGTGGACTGGCGATGTTACGAGTACAGGAATTTCGTATAGAAAAAAAGGGCCAAGAGCATGGGCTTCCTCTCGATCCTAATTCGTCTACCTTGCCGGTACTTCCGTTCACCAATTCAGTGGTTCTCTTTGCGCTCCTTTTCACCTCAGATTTCCCCATGAACTTTGCAAACGTTACCTTTCTACTTATTAAACGATTCAATTGATAATCACAAAGATGGTGTTTAGAAACTTTGATGGAGATTGCAATATACGATAATTGGTCTGTACTTCCATTGTCTCGGTATACTCTAGTACGTGTTAACCTATTTTATGTCAAAGCCAAGTGCAAACTTAAATAATGCATTAATTAATTCGTTTACTACGGTAGGCTAATCAGAGAAAAAATGTTTCTATTGTCTTTGTAACTTGTATAGCAGTACTACATTTAGTTACAACAATCAAGACTAAAAATTCCACTGCTTAGGTAGAAGTAAATAAAAATGAAGCGTTACTATAGAGAGAGATTTTTAAAAAAATGTACATATACTTTAAAATATTTTTACAGTTAAACTAAATTCTTGTACTTCGAATAGTACTTTCAGACAACTTTTCCAAATAAGTGTGTATACATTTTTTCGCGACGCATCGTAAATAACCAGAGTGCCGTGATAATTTATCATAACAAAAACTCGTTAAACTTGTTGAATAATTTTACCAAGTTTTGCAATTATTTTTATTCGTTCTTTGTGATAAATTACTGTTATAAACGGTGGAAATATATACGTATCTTGTCAGATATTTTAACGAGCTGCCTAACGGCTATCTCAATATTACTCGAGTACTTCTGATCTTACGAGCAGAATAATTTTAAGAATAATATTATAGACATAACGATTTTTTATTTCACAGTGTTATACAACATAACAATGTTTAATCATTGTATATACATGATAAAGGTAGCAAAACGAGACACAGTGATGTTGTTGACCATAATTTCATAAGCCGGTAACGATCCGCGCATCATTTTTTCAGAGGGAATGTATTTCACGCCATTGTCACCTGATTTTACCAGTTACTCACTCATTTCGAGTTTATGACAGCCTTGCGAGATTAGGAGTTTTATATCGAGGTCGAGGATGATCGGCAGGACTAGATGACGACATTGGGATTTCTGGAATTTCCGGTCTTGGCGCGAAATCACGGGGAAAGGATCTACGCTCTCCAGGTATGTAAGAATTTTCGGAGCTAAAAATGACATCGTGGGTGGCGTGCTGAAAGGAACCGGGGCGTTTAAAGCGACGGAACAAAAGGACGCTGGAGTCGCAAAACGTTCAGGATTTTTCTTGAAATAATTACCGCTAAGATCGTGCACGATATAAATGTGCCTGAAAAGACTACAATCCGATTTTCACTTTTTCACTTGGTTTGTTTTAGCGAATCTGTGTCAACACTGAAAACGGAGCTCGAAATATTCGAGACTGCAAACGATTAAGAAAAAAACGGGGACAAAAAAAACTGGTATTTTGGCTATATTTTTTGTAAATAGTTATATAAATCTTTTTTAAGTTAGTACGTCGTACATCCCGCTGTTCAACTTTGTTATCATTAATATTTCCAAGAATATGCTGCACCAACGTAAGTAACTGGTTACGATTCTAATGTTATAAAGTTCTAATCTAGTTCTAGCGAATCTGTGTCAACACTGAAAACGGAGCTCTAAATATTCGAGACTGCAAACGATTAAGAAAAAAACGGGGACAAGAAAAAACTGGCATTTTGGCTATATTTTTTGTAAATAGTTATATAAATCTTTTTTAAGTTAGTACGTCGTACATCCCGCTGTTCAACTTTGTTATCATTAATATTTCCAAGAACGCGCTACACCAACGTAAGTAACTCGCTACGATTCTAATGTTATAAAGTTCTAATTGAAAGAAGTTTTTTCTAAGTCCATAATTTGAGATTAATATTTACATTTTATTCTTTCTCACTTTACGTCTTGTGCACAATGGATACATGAATTGCCACCAATTGGTTATTTTATTTAATTTTGGTACAGCTACCTCAAAGTACGACATTTATTTGTTAATTATTATACATATACACTTAACAAAGCCTACATATCGCATGTATGCGCAATTCAAATCCAATAGGTATGTTTTTAAACAAGAATCCTCTGGATATATTTTTTCAAATAATAGATCATTTTCCAGTAAGTCTGTTCAGTAACATAAGAAGCTTTTACTATTGTTTTGTTTTAAATTTTAGATACTTATCTTTATAATTGAATTCCTGTAATACCAATTTAACTTAGCACCGCATACGAGCTTGTATTCATTTTTATTACTTTATGCTTTGTTGTTACTCCTAAGGTAAGGTATACGCACATTCCGGTTATTACATGGGATTTAGATTTTATTATTGTTCCGTCCATTGTAATTGTGTATTTCTTTCCCCTCAGCTTGAGAATGAACGCACAGAAGCGTTCGAAACGTCGCTTTTAAATAAATATTTATTTAAGGTGGCTCTTCACTCGAATTGAACGATCTTTTAATTCTATCACTACAAAGAACGAGACACCTATTCCTGTGATTAAGAAACAGTATGGTAATTTGTTGGGAATACTTTTGCAAATGCCGACGATTACGAGAAACGTGGAGGGACCTTTAAATTCTCTTGCAAAAGCCAACGTCATTTACGGTTTAAGCGAAGTAACGGGAAGAAGCGCGAGGCGAATCGAGAATGAGACGAGGAACTCGTTATTAGAAGCTTGCGCGTCGCGTAACTACTTGCAGTAACCTTTTACCAGAAATTTACCTTTCCTTAACCACCGACAATGTGCTCATACCTTGAAAAAGTGTGCGTTTTCTTTTACTCTCTGGACAGTTATGTAATGTACGTGTGCTTGGTAATATCGATGTTTCATATCTATAATTCTAATTATTATTCGTTCCGCGTTTGGTTATTGAAGATACTCAGTTAATATTATTATTATGAATTAAATAAGTTGTGGTGTAAGCTGGATTACGTATGTTTAATAGGTGAATGTAAGTAACATGGATTAGATTTATGAAAAAATTAATTTTTGTTCAGCAACGGGTATGAATATTTCCAGTAAATTGAACTACAATAAAATGATTTGGTTAGTAAGCAAAATAGATTTTCATTTCTCCTGAAATTGTGGATCATATTTGAATATATTATGCCAAATATATTATGTGGTAAAAATAAATGTTGTATTCTTATTTAGTAACACACAATTAGCTGCGAGAATCTTTCAAATTATAATAATAGCAGTTGAAAGTAATTATGTGAACAAGCTTCAAGATGTAAATGTCAAGTATTCTTCGCTTAAGACGGAAGGGTGATCTTTTAAGATAAAATTTTTCATATCAAATTACATTTTATCTGTATAAACCAAGGTTTCATCAGTCCAATAAAATTGATGAAAGTCTAATCTAAATAAATTCTCGAAACGTCAATCAGAAAGTCCTTGAATAGAAAAAACAATGTTCTAAAAAGAAAAATAATTATCTCTTGGTTTATCAAAATGATGTTTCATGGAACATTAAATCTTGACCGATGACGCAGTAAAGCGTTCTTATTTGACCGGAAATATCGATTATTATGACGAAAGCCATGGAACTTTTTGCTCGAGGGATTTTTGAAACTTTTTGCGGCAGCATCCATGTTTCGGTAGGATGACGATCTCCAGCCTCGGGATACTCTGGATCGTGAACCGCTTTCTCGCTTCGCTCGTCCGGCTCGATTCTTTCTACGATTCTACCCGTCGAATTGGCCTCGATCGGCTTGTACGAGATTGTCCCTCGATTAGCTTAAATCGATCCGGACCGGCGCTCTGATCGAAGGATGTCTGGATTTTCGGCGTTTGAATTCACGTGTGCGCGATCGAGATCCGAACGTGTATTTTCTCGTGCCGCTTAAGTTCGACTCTCTTAGAAAATTATCAAAAGTTATGTTTCATAATCAAGTGTTTGCGATTTGTATCTTTTAAAAATACAACTTGTCGGATACCTTTCGTGATTTACCTAGAGTCTACCTTCGATACGAAAATTACCATATACTTGTATTCGTAAAATTAATTTAAGTATTCTATAGTCGAGTTTACACCAATAGTCGATTTACGAAATATAATTGTATACGTGCATATTTTGTATGTTGAAATCACCAGAAAATGTTTCTTCGACTTTCTACTTGATACTATAATAACATGTCGATGCAAGTAAAGAATTAGTAAACAGTGTCGAGATTCATATTGTCAATTTATAGATTTACTTTTAATGTCAGTTGTATTTGATATATCACAGACGCGTATGGTTTTTAAAATGCGTAAATCTGTAACTTGTAAATAATGTACGGATACGTTTTACATGTTATCATTTTTTTTATATGGCGAGCGCTATTTAGTGCAAAATAACGAGAAGGGCGAGATCTTAAACAAAATTTGGAAACAAAGACTACGAGGCAGGTATAGGCAGAAGAAATGTGGGATGTAACAGTTGATCTCCAATGGCCTGGAACTCGTGGCGATCGTCGTGGGAAAAACTCGAATGCTACCGAGTGAAGGGTTCGATTCAATCCAGTCGCCCTTTGCCGTAGTGTACTCCTCGATACTTTTCACAGAAATCTATCTCCCCATTTCAGCCACCCGATCTATCCTACTGATTGGTCTTTTTATGAAAATAATCTTAATTTCAGCTGAAAGTATGCAGAAATGCTCGATCTTAGTTAAATTTATCTCTGATTGTGTCAATTAGTCTGTGAACGTTTAAGGTAAAGAATTTTTCATTTGCTAGTGGATGATAATTTCACCACAGTAGTCGTACGGCATACGACATTACGTTTTTCTTCCGTTCATGTTTCATAAGTAAGTTATTTTTAGTTTGTTACGTTACATTATACAATAGTTACCTCTTCAGTACTGATATTGTATGTCTTTTGTTCCTTCTTTTTTTCTAACTCTTGTACTTTTGAAAAGTTTCTCTTAATGACGGACGAAACCTAAATAAAGGATCTTCTCGTCGTTTTTATTTCCTGTTCCAAGTTATTTAGAAAGTCATATTCATGGCATAGGTGCGGTAAAAATACAGAGAAAAGCAGTTTGCTTTCAATTTATATTCCATTGGTAAATTTCAAAAGTTTATGTCACAGCGGTAACCGATATTCACCACTTTTAAATGTTTACAAGCATCATTTAATGACGTTCGCAAAATACATCGCACAGACTATGGACAGCATTATGCTCACATTCAGGATATTGACAAACTACAGTGATAAACATCAGAGTTACCATTAACGTTTGCACGCTCAGTCTAACCTTTGCTTAATCGTGCAATAAAAAGGGCAGAGTAATATTTCTTTTTGGTGAAATAATAACAACAGGCCATGTTACGATATTTCGGTTACTGATATTTTTAAATAAGCGTGCGTATTTTGTTATTCGTTAAAACCGCCCGCTATAATGTTCGTCTGTTTTTTAAAATATTGTCCTTTCATACTGCTCAATGTTACTGAAACTGTTTTGCGCGTTTGTAATGTTACACGTGACACTTTATAAAACTCTACATATCATAGCATTGCTAACCAGATAATGTAATGTACGAAGTAAAACATGAATAAGATTGATTAATGTTACTCGCTTGTTTTTAGATCGTTTTTCCCTTTTCATGGTACATCACGTTTTTTTTTTTTTTTCATATTAAAACTGTTGATGATAATTGACGTTCATACTAAATTTATTTCGCCGTGACGTCATGCATAGAGTATGAATAAAAAAAAACTGTTACAAAATTCAGTGAATTACCGTATATCACCGGTGGCTAGTGAGACCGCAAGGTGAAAGAGATCACTGTACTGTGTGGGTTTTTTGTAGCCCGTAACATCCATAAATGTACTGTGCATGGAGATCACGTATCACTCAGTAATACCATAAAATATTCCACTACGCGTTACACCTTTATTTTGTTAACGTAATATTCCACTGTATGCCCTCCTGTATTTAACTACGCGTGACTTAACGCGTTAACCCTTAATTCTTTAAAATATTGATTAATCGTCAATATCACTGCGCGCCATGGTTAGAAAATTAAGCGGTATGTATATCATTCTATTGCCTGTTAAAAAAATTAATCTTTTCGTTATGGTTCAACAGAGTGCGATGGTCACGTGTTATTTCGTGCATAATTACGTGATAGAAGAAGTGGAAAGAATTTGAGGAAGTCCTAATTCTTCAGGGTTATACATCCCAATAAGTCCATCACGTCCTTGTATTTCTCTGCTGTAATTCGTCTTATATTTTTTCCTTTAATCACTTAAGTAACTGCCAAAATTTTTGTGTTAAAAATTATCGTATCGTCTGAATATAGGTACTTAATTGCAAAATGTCGTTTAAGAAAACTAACTCAACGTTGTACACATTACCGCGGTTAGTGAAAAATAATTGAAAAATGGACTTAGACCACTTCCAAAATGAACGACTCATATTCGAATGCGACTTTGTCAGCAACATTTGCGGCGTTTTCTAAGTTTGTCAGATTTTTCACTTTAGTCTCTAACTAACACTTTAACATCTTAGCTCAAAGTCCTAAACTTCAGTCCGAAACCTTAGTTTAAAGTCTTCAACTTTTAAAGCGATTTGTACAACTATAAATTCTTTTGATTACCGCTCCGCGAACTTATTGAACAGCCTAGTAAGTAGTCGGTCGCCTTTCCGGGACGCATCCGGTTATCTGCGGAAAATCTCTCGGCGTGTCCTGGCGCGTAAAATGAGAAATACGTGGAAACGGAACGTTCTGGCCGGCCTGTTTATTATCGCGGTCTTGGCTAAGCGGTCGCCACTGGGTTTCCTTAAGCCGTCCACCGGGTGCACGCCTGATTGGACGGATACGAAGGATGTTGTACCACCAGGATACGCGATAAACCGGCGGGCGATAAAGTTCACCGAGCACCGCAGGAGAAGGATTTCTGAAATTCCAGTTTGCGAAAGGGGCGCGGAAGATTCTGTGTAGCCTGCCAACGAGAAGGTCTGTCCAGGTCCTCCTTTCGGTCCAGCCGCACGGCGAAATTGGGCCGCGATTTTGGAAGACTATAGGCAACTCGCAATTTTCCCCCGTACTTGCCCCCCCCCCCCCTTTTCATCATGGAGAATAAACTGCTTTCTGCTTCCTTCGAAGAATAATCTTTTTATCGGAGATTCTCGATATGTATTTCAATGATTCAATTTGGCATATTTCGTTGCTATTATGCCAAAGCTTATTACGGCTTACAGTGTCAGGTGTGCTGGTCATAATATGATACGATGAGATATGCAGCAGCCGTTTATTTTGGAAGAGGTCTAAGTTCATTTGTCAATTGTTTTTCACTAACTGTAGTAACGGATACAACGTTAAGTTAGTTGTCATAAAGAAGATTTTGAAATTAAGTATATTCAGAGGATACGATTATTTTAGAGATACATTTTCGCTGTTACTCCAATAATTGAAAACAGTATGTTAACACTAGAACTACCAAACCAGTCAAAATGACTGATCAGTCGTTTCTTTAAAAAATCGCGATGCTTTATAACGATGTACTTTTTGAGATTTTCCATGATTTTCATGTAGTATATAGATTATCACTTTGATTCACTAAAATTTCCTTTCACTCTCCCTTCTTTTTTAAAGATGTATGTGGTGTTTTAAATATGCCGAGAAAGTGGCTGGTAGTTCTAGTGTTAATAATGGTGTAAGTCGAATTAGAGGTGTGAAATACAAGAACATGATGGACTTGAACATTGTGTTATATACACTCGAAGCGCCTGTTCTTCTTCAAATTCCTCCCACATACAAAAAATGGATCAGCAATAAATTGTTATGTTATTTATTTCCTGTTAGATTAGATTTCCTGAATTGCATAAAATGTGTTTTTCAAATGTAATAAAGAAATATAAAAGAAATAGAAGCATTGCTTTTTTAAATTAAAGCATTTTAAATTATGTAGAATGGATTTGGGCTTTTTCAAAATCCATCTCGAATCTAGTTGTTAACCTTTAAAGTAGCTTAACACCATTTGTGGCATAATACACATATTATCCACTTTATTATTGCTACTATTTTAATAAGAATTCTAAATTTAGCACTCTTAGATACATGTGAGTAGTGTAACATAGTATACTATACGTATATTTTTAATTCCATTGAAACGCAAACTTTTGAATATCTCAATTTCAATATAAATGGATTTGAGTCGCTTTCAAAAGAAACGGTTCATATCTTGTAGCTTCTATGACAATCGGGAAGTCAAAAATGAATAACGAGGTAAGAAGAGTGTCGACAGTTATCGACGAGATAATCAATATTACCTTATGCCTGATAAATTTGTAATTATGTACGATCTTTTGCGATTCAAGGGTTTAAGGCGACGGATAGAAAGGAAATATTGAATATCTCAATGACAAACACTCTTGCATGTGACCGTTGATTCTTTTCTCTGATTATGGTTGCAGAGGTATGTATTAATATTTTGTTTGCAAAAAGATTTATTAATTGCAAATGAAACAAAACTTTTTCCATTACTCAAATTTCTTATCGTTATTAGATATTGAGTTTTTGATATAATTTTAATATAGTAATAAATTATTTATTATCATGAATCTGCAATAACGACGTCTTTCGTTACGATCACCATTAAAGAGGCACGTTGCTTCGTGAGAAATAATGGAATATTTACGAATAGATTTGTAGATTTCTCCAGCATTCATTCGATATTTTCTTTGTCCGGTTTACGATTACACGGTGTACATTTAGATAAATAAGCACCGGGATGTAACAACAGTCTTGGCTGTCTAGGACGACGGTGCCGACAGATTTACGGGTTTAATTAAGTTCTGCGGTCGCGTTTGTCATTTTAGTAAGCATCGAATGCCGGTTTAGGACCAAGTTAGTTTCCCCACGAGAGGTAAAAATCGAGAAGGAGGAAAAGCTACAGGAAGCACGTATATTGCGATAGAAATCTTTCGACGGAAATTCTTAATAATAAATTGCGCTTGAATTGGGAACCGAATAACACCGCGTCTTTAGAATTTCGTACGATTGTCGTCTGATTTTTTAAAAGTTAAAACCGCAATGCTTAGAATTTTCTCGCATTACAAAGACCAAGCCAATACAGAGTTGCAATATAAAATCCGTCTTGCATTTCAGTGTTTCTGTTTCTCAATTAAGAAAACAGGTTAAAAATACTTTATAAGCCAGTGGAAGAGGAGAAAAATTGCTCGTCGGTGGAGAACAAGTAAAAAGTGTACGCCATAATCACGCACGTATTAATTACATGGTTTCCCCAATTCGTCACGGATCCTTTAGTATTCCGTAGGAAATTTAAACGCGTACGCTAATAACCTCCTGATAGAATATGATAGGGGTTGCCGTGCTACGGGGGAGACTCGTGATAGGAGTGTATGTGACACTTTCCTAATTGCCTCGCAACTTTCCTCCTCTCACCCTTTAAGAAAGGTAACCCTTATCCACACCGCTCCTCTTACGGCTGCCAGACCCTGTACTTCGCCGAACTTTCGCGTAACGAATAGATAGCGGACCGCAGGACATTCTTGGTCGCTGGCCCTTTCGCAAGTACGATTATTTAAAGAGAATCGATACGGCGGAAGATCTAAGCGCATCGAAAACCTCATTCGTTAACGGACTACAGGTGACCAATTTTAGAACTAATCCTGCGCATATTTGATATTCGATTACAGGTAGTTTTTTGTATAGCGTTAGATGCTCCGTCCTATAAAAATGCCGCGTTATATAAATGGTGTTATGCGATATTCAGAGCTCATACAAAGAATAGTTGTTTTCCCTTTTTTTTTTTTCCAAATTGTGTTAAATGGGTTCAGTTAAGATTTTATTTTTTCTTTCAAGAGATGTATATACATCTTATTATTACTATGTTAAATAGTATTTGTTTCTCGTTTTCTTTGCAGTTTTGGGATTTAGTAGCGTGAAGACAAATTTCTTGATATAAGCAGAAGAGAATCCTGGTTTAGTTACTCAGAGATCCGATGTTTTTCCATGCCTTTTTCCTTACACGGTTCTTCTCCGCCTTAATTCCATTACTGCGCTGATATTAATTCGATTTATTCATTTCCCTTTTAATTATTTAGACCACGCAGCAGTGGACACAATTATGTCCTACAAGCCAATGTCAATTTGATCGATGAAACTTTAACTCTAGAAGTTTAGATGGAAAATTACTACAAAGAAAGTATACGAATGAGTGCTCGCTATGACCATTATCATGTGTTATAAGCAGAAGAAAGACTGTAACCTAATATGTGCTTTGATCCATAAAACATTTCTTTTCTTGTTAGATCGTTATAAGCGATTAATTTTAACGGCTGTTTAAGCGTTGTTGTTATGGATTTAAGAGAGGAATCCTACTGTGATCGTTACTTTGTGCCAGTTACGTAAAGAAGTTTGTCACCTTGTGCATTACCGATTTTAAAAAAGAAAATTTGTATAGGATACAAGAGTACAGGATACGGAAGATAAAAAATTGATGTACATATGTATTTTTTTTAAATATGCAAAGTAAAAAGATGCGATTAAAAAAGTTCCAAGGTTCTCTTTTTTTTTAAGGGAATTAATATCGCGCCGTATAAGTGTTGGTACCTCAACTTTAAAATCA
>JBCFXI010001515.1:0-50080 GCA_038496175.1 Ampulex compressa | reverse complement strand
ATTTTTTTTTATTCAAATGACCAATGTTTAAATACTGCACATTTGACATATACTTTATATCTTACATTTTACACATATATAAGGTGTCCCAAAAGTCACGCAAGAAGTCGCGTAAGAAGTTCGCGCGAAATCTTGCGTGAATTTCGAGACACCCTTTATATATATTTCTCGTTTTTTTCTTGCACCTCAGTCGACGAATTCCACGATAGCTAAATGCAAAACGTTCAAAGCCCTCGGCACGAATCGCGAAATAAATGCAATGGCGTAAGGAACTCGGCGGGAGGAGCCTCCTCTCGTCAAACCCAAGGAACCCAAAGGCTTGTCCCCGCTGGGACAGAAGAAACCTGGCCGTACGGAGATTAAACCTGCAGATAGCCGGGGGTTTTTCTGTCCCAGCTTTTCGAAGGTCACGATAATACCTACGGTTCTTCGGTAACCAGCGCCAGCAGCAGGAGTCTCCGGTTCGAGGCTGCGAAGCGATCCGAGACGATGCAGGTCCGAGTGTATCGCCGTATTCTTACGAGGACGTGTAAGTTTACGTGAATCGGTCGGGTGGACGGTGGGAGAAAGAGAGGGAAAGAGAAGCGGTCAGCCGAGCAAGACCGGTTGAACAGGTTTCTCGGGTCGAGTAGGCGAAAGCCTCTACTCCGTTAGCCTCTTTCTTTGCTCGGCGCTGCCTGGACCCTCGAGAGAACCTCTCGGACACCTCCGCTGCTTGTAGCCACGAATACTCCTTGGGAATTCTCCGGAGTATACGGGCCAGCCTAACCGCATTGTCTGTACCACCGACTATAACGAATCCTTTGGATAAAATAAGCCACGTACGTCGGGGGGGAATTCGAACGTAACCCACTTCGTGGAAGCTAAAACCATAGCGGTTATTAAACGTCTGATACGCTGGAGGAAGACCGCCAATTTAATTCTCCGCGGTTCTTGAATGTCGCTGGTGCTAGGGATTTCCTTGTTTTACCTTAATTCCACGACATTATACCCTCGTAGCGATTATTATAGGTGCCTTGCGAATGACATGCGACGGTTGAAGCAATTTTTGGGTAGCCAAGCACGCTTTATGGAAGACGAGTTCGATCGAATTGCTCGTCTACCTTTGGTAAAATGCTGTGTACAGTTTATGATGTAATGAGGGTTACGCGTGAAATAGTAAAAAGGGTTTTGATTAACGGAGGTGTAGTTCGTTAACTTGCTCACGTTCTTGTACTTGTGTTTTTCCTTCATTTGGGAAACTATTTTTGGCTAGTTATTCTTGAGCCACTGATCTCTTTAAGTGTGTGTAGATTAGTTGGGTAGATTGATGTGTTGATGTAAGCTGTTTTGCTGGTGCGCTTGATTAATTACCCCTTGCCGATGAGCAGAGGCAAACTTGAATTTATATAAAAATTAGTTTGTTGGAAGCCATTGCGATACTTCACGAGATCTTAGAAGATTGAGAAGGTGGAGTTCAAGCTTTATTTTTGTGGTGGATAGTTAGAAGTGAAGCTTATGTTGCGTAAGCAAGCTGTATATCTGTTATTTACAAGAAGTGAGAATAATATGAATTTTGCAAAGAAAGTTGACCAGGGTATTCATGTATTGGAAGTACTATTGATAGGTAGAGAATTATATTTTTTATAATTATTTCAAAGTAGGTTTGCATTCAATATATGTAAAAATGTTTAATACATAAAGAAGTAACTTTATCGTAAATGCCAGACAAAGTACACTTTAGGATTCCATATTAAAATCAGCTTACTGATGAAATATACGATGAAATATACGAAATAAATATGATATACATATATAATAGGAATATTCTGTGCAAAGTTATAAATATGGTGAGAAACAACTTAGCAGATATATGCGAGTGTAAAAAGCGTGACGAGAAAAATCTGTATATTACCACAGTCAATTGGCATTGGTATAATAAGCGAAGTCTTCCAAAAGCACCTATAAATATACCGTAGAGCTGAGCCGTTTCTGCTTGAGACGTACGGGACCAAAAGAGTTAAAGAAATATTATATATAAATGACCATTAACGGGCAGAATGACCATCGTCAAGCCTTCTAGAGCAAAGCCTTTACGACCATATTACCGTTAGTCGAAGCGTTAACGTTGTTAATCGTTCTAGGGCACAGTTTTCATGACTATTCTACCGTTAACCAGCACAACCTGCCAGAGGGACGACACAACGTCGTTTTCAATGCTGTGTGTAAATTATATGTATATAAATTACAAAGTTTATATATAAAACTTAAATATATATAAATATAAAATACACCCCCCCCCCCACACATACATACATGATTTTTTACGCTTTATAGCTGGGTTTAAGATTAAAATATTAACATGCAAATACTACATTTTAAAGTGTAAACCTGATAAAATGATCAAAGAAACATGTAATTCATATTATTTTTCTATCATAAGGAAGGACAAATAAATTATTCATAACTCACACGGGCAATGTTTCTTTAAACTTAATTGTTTTGTACCTGATTGTCATCGTATATGTCTATATCCTCGTCGTCATCATCATCATCATTATCTCTGTTTTATAATTTCACTAAACAATTAATTTTGGGAGCATACGCTATTCTTGGCAGGAGAAAATACTTGTGTTCTGTAGATAAAAGTACGTAGAATACCACCATATGTTTTTTTTTAGATAAATCGCGGAGTATAATTTAGTAATTCCTTAGATATTTAAAACTATTCATATAGATCTCTACTTTTTTTACATTATGTCTACGTTATACAGTATGTCATGTAATTGAAACACGCACACAGTATGCAAAATCTACAGCTTACTTCTAGAAGCACTATCCATTACACAAGAAATATCCACTTCCTAGATAACAGACCAATTTAATAAATTAACACACGATTGAATAACAGGATTAAAACAGCCCACTTCGAGCAAGAAAAAAAAAGAACACATATTATAATCAGCGAGCTCAGTAGCGTATCGATGGCAGGTCAAGCGAGTGCAGCTGCATGATGCAACTTCGAATGAATCACACGCCTCTCGTGTGTCACGTGCCTCATTAATAATAATGAAAGTGTATGCACGGTTATCTCATTTATCATACCAATGCATATTTTCTATACTATTGTACACCATTTTTTTTTTAGTTTTTGCCAGAAATTTCTTTATATATATATATACATCTGTGCGCATCGAGATCGCGACCGAAGCACGTTTCCAACGGTGTTTTGCATACGAATCGAGACCTCGATAGCCGCGTGGAACCGCCTTTTTCGGGAAACTTGCCAGGCTCACTGTTTATAAACGTCTCCCGGAACGACGTAGTCGAGGACGAAGAAGACCCTTCCTTCTGACAGACGTTGGCGTGGTCGAGGACCCCGGCCTCCTCCACACGCGCGGAAGCTCACACTTTTATCAGCGAAACGGCTTACAAGGTGCACCTTGGGTCGCGGCTCTGCTCCCACAACGTGCTTTAAGCGGCGTACAGGAGCCAGAAGCTTTTTTCTCCTCTTTACATCGACAACGCTGCGTGCTTGCAGCGACATGCAACCAGAGACGGGTCCTCGCCAAGAACGATAGAAACGTCGATTTTCGTGGAGGTCCTGGGGCTATCCGCGGTTCTGCCAAGGGATGGAGATAAAGAATCATCGGCTTGTCCTGTTCTTTTTTCCCCGAGAATCAATGAGGGCTTGGTGAAAGGATGAGCTCCCACTTGATTCTTTGTACAGCAGAACATTTTATCTGCTTCGTCAGAGTCAAATCAAGGTGCAGCTTATATTCGAGTTGTTCTTCATGGCGCATTATAAGGAGTTATTAGCGCTGGAATTATTATTTACTATGTCAACGTATGAATATCTTCGACAAGAAATAGAGGAAGGAAGAAAGGAGAATAGTGTTTTTGAAAGGAGATTTTTGTTTGTCAAGGTAAATTCTTATGACCTTTTCATTGCTTTAGTGTTTCTTGTTAGTTAATAGCTTACTTGTTAATTGAGAAGCATGTTGTTAACTTTCTGCACGTTGTGTTTTCTGCTCTGTTCTTATGTTTTTTGTTAATATTTAATTTGCATATGTTCATTTGCTTTTTGTAATTAATTAAGCGATTAATTAATTTCTCATTAATTAATTGTAATTAATTGCGTTATATTTGTACCTCATGTCGTTCAATACATTTACTTATTGCTGTATATTTTATTGCAGCATTGTCATGAGTAAATTATAAAGGGGACCACAGGCAACTGATCGAAACGTAATTGTTCTAGAAGAAAGGAGAATAAATCCATTAATAATTTAAGTACCCCGATATTTATATAGAATATTTTCGAAAATGCATCATTGTAAAATTTAGGGAAACTTTTTATAAGAAACTACCGATGAATCGCTTTGACCGCTTTGGTGGTTGTAATGTTGAAAATGCACTTTTCATACTTGAAAATAGGAAAGCATCCGAGTATTTGTATGGTCAACGCGTACGATTGCAAAGCCACGATATCAAGGATCACAATGGCGAGTTACGAGAGCTATGACTGTAGTGAATAGAGGGCTAGGATTTTAACGCGGAAGATTTGACTTTAAATCCCGTTCATCATCTCTGGAGAATTATCCGCGTGATATGATTGTTACATGATTGTTACGTGGCATACATTGTTACACTGATTATTCAAAATTTACCTTGATCATTCGGACCAAATAACGTTGGCACTGTGTGTCAAAACTTAATTAAAAAGCAAATGTCGAGTTATATTCAACATGAAAACAGAAAGTGTTGAAGTGGCGTTGAACAGAAAAAGCGCGATTGAAAGGGGAAGAGAAATATGTTGTGCTTAACACATTTTACATTACATCACGAATATATCATGATTCGTAGAAAAGAAAAAGCTTCTTCACGCCAAACTAAAAATTGTATCATTATACACGCACCATTCGATACGTTTAGTAATTAACGCTCACAGAGATACGAGGAGTTACTTATTTGAAAGATTATCCAGCTAGTTACCTCGAGTTCGTGGCAAAGACCGTCTCAGAATCTTCCTATACATCGACAACTCAACTCGCAGCTTTTATGAATTCATCAATATTGAGCATGTTCATCCGATACCATCTCCTCTTTCGAAGCACGTTTAAACACAGCATACGCAGGAAAGGCTCGAGACGAGACTGCTCGCAGGCAGGATACTTCGATCGATGTCTTCCCCGCCTTGTCGATTCCGGAATTATCGGGACATCGGCAAGTTTCTGTCACGCCAGGCAACGTCCCTCCTAGTTTGGAGTTTTAGAATGAAATTAGTAGTTACGAGGAGCAGGGGTTATTTGTCTCGGCGTTTATCTCGCCGTACGGCTCCTTTCAGCACCTTCGTTTACGAAGCAGTAAAAGTAGGAGCGAAGAGGAAGGCCCCGATACTCGATGGCATTTCCGCGAGCACTGTCCTCCCGTTTCTGGGCCATTGATCGGGAACGAGGGGGAGTATCGCAAAACGATACGATATCCGATCGAATGGCCACCGGTATCGAGAAACGTTAAATTTACTGCTACGTCGATGCGCAAACTCGTTTCGAGCTAAGCTTTAAGCTTGCCTCGGTACCGAGCCGGTTGGACGATGGTCCGGCGACTTCTCCTACCTCACCTGCCAGCAGAAGTTGTTCACCGTGCATTTGCGCCTTCTTCATCGCTCCCTTTTCTCCCTCTTCCCACGGGATAAAACGCGCCAAGGCTCTACTCGCGCGTCTAACCCTTTGTGATTCCACGTCGAGTACGGCTTGACATCGTACGCTTTACTGTCGATGTTCCAGAATGATCGTACGCGCGAAACGAATGGCCTTTTGGCTGCTCCTCTACCTTTGGAGTACCAAGAGCGCGTGTTCGAGAATTTCGTCCGGCCGATCTGCTGAGTATATTGGGGTATTATTTGGATGTCAATTACAACGTATCTGTCGTAGTATTTATTTTAATTATTTCGTTAGCTTATCCCTCTATCCATGAACATAGGACTAGGATTTATTGGCTTTGTCATTTGGGCACTTGGATTAACCGAAGCGAAGGGCATAAGAAGGCATTTTTTTGACTGTTTAGCCTATTATATGTTAAAGGCAAGTACAAACCTAAATAATACGCTAATTGATTAATTTCCTATAATAAGTTAATTAGAGAAAAGATATTTTTATCGAGTTTGTAACTTTTCTGGTGGTCAGTGTAACATTTAGTTACAACGATCAAAACCAAAAGTTTCACTGCTTGGGTAGAAATAAATATAAAAAGAGACATTGGTAAATAATGACTTGTTTAATGAGAAGAAGATTTGTATCTCTACCTTGTTCATTTTTATTATAAAAATTAAAAATAATTTACAGTCCGATAGAAGAATATTAGCAAGTATACGCGCTGTATCTCCCTGGATATAAGATTTTATTTCCATCGTAGGGATCTGAAAGAAAATCATTATTTTTCTATTTTCCCCTTACAACTCGAAAATAACGAAGACTTGCCAGCTTGCTGAGTTCTTTACTCCAAACAGTTTTTCTAGCGGACAGTATAATGGGAACGAAATAGTTACACGCGAATTGCAGAATCTCGTGGTAGAGTGTCAGCAGTTAGCGTGGTATTTGTCTGGCCAGAAGGAAAATATGGGAGAGAAGGCGCATCTAGGAGGTGGAGTTACTCGATATGGGATAAATATTAATCTCATCCGGCCTTTCGTCTTAACGCAAGCCTTGGGAAAGTTCCACGGTGCTGGATGGGCGACAATCTCGCGAACTGACCCCTTTTCAGGACGCCTGCCAAGATTTCTGTTTATAAACGTCAGGAACGGTAAGATCGGTCGCGCAGCGTGAAACTTTTCCACCGTTTTTCCCTGGCCTTTGGCGCCGTTTTTCTCCGCGGCTCTGACCGAAACTCGGTTCTCCTTTTTCGACGTCAAGTTGCGTGCGTGGCTTGACAATTTGCGCGACGAAAAAGCTTCCTTGGTGGCACGGCGAGTGGAAGGCAGGATATCCACGAAGAACTAAGTTTGAATTCCGTCCATCGTCTTTGCACTTATTCGCGACATATATTTATGTTAAAATCCACGGGCATAAACGATTTTTATACTTAAACTTATCGCTCGCTAATAGTGATTATTTATAGCAGTAGAGTTTTCTTAATAATACTTTTATCGTAAATAATAGATGGCAGCCTCACGAAGGACAAAAACTGAGAGAAAGCAGTTATTCTGGGTGTAACAGCAATATTTGACACTTGTTTTAATTCTCTTCCTGGTCTTATGGAGTTAGAATTTCAATCGACTACATCGACTGCTGGTGTAAAATAATAATTTTTCCACACAAACAGTCGATGTAGTCGACTGAAACTCTACGTCCATAAGACCAGATAGAGAATGAAAATAAGTGAGGAATATTGCTTTGTTACACCAAGAATTACTAGGTGTTCTTAATCTTTCCCAGCCCAAATTCTTATTTTTTAGTAAGAAAATTAAATTTCGAAGAAAAACAATTTAAAGATATTTGATTAGTAGAAAAAGATTATACGGATAACACCATATGGCATCACTGTACTGAACAAGAGTTAAATCAACAGCCAGTGATGAAGTTGGGAGTACGTATATCAAAATCACTGAGGTTAATAACTATAATATATCAAAAATATTTTCGCTGTATCGATACTAAGACTTACTTATTTAACGGCTTAGTGCTTAGTTTACTTATATTTTATAACTGTTGTTAACTGTAAAACAGTATTGATTTTCTTCTTTTCACTTGTGGAGATCGGTTCTGTATCCGCATTCAGTAATAAATCATAGGCGTTATAAACATACTAATCGACATCACAGATCTAATGAACCAACCTTCCTCGCGTAGAAATCCACACTTTGTGCTTTAAATTCAATTCGACGAACGCATCTCGCGCGGCCTGCGTCGGTATTTATCGCGGAATCTAAATTGAGCCGATCCCGGCCAATCGAGGCTTATTAACGGGTTCGTTGCTTTGTCAGATGTTTTCAGTGTCGGCTAACAGTATGCTAAATAAATTGTACCGATTAACGTGGGGTATTTAAATCACGGTTATACGAGGTGGAACGTTTAAATGGAAACGCGTATGCATCTCGATGATTTGAGAAGCTTTAAATGCCGATGGGAACGCGGTGCTGTAATACGCACATTAATAAGACAAGCAATAATGATCCATCAACGATAGTCACTTTAGAATATATTTCAAAATTAATTAACTGACCTGCAGAAGAGTATCTTGTTCTTTTCGTTTATTACAATTCAGGACTTTCGTAATTATTTCAAAATCCTTGGATGGAGAAGAAGCGATACGTAATTTACCTCATAAAAGTATAATTCTTTTTATAATCCACTTTTTTTTCCCACCTTACAGATTGCTCCATTATCAGCTCTGTTATTTTTTTACTTACTACAATATCCATTGAAAATTTATTGAACCAACATCGTGGCTTGAGTTCACGTAAATCGTTCATAGCTCAATCACTTCTTCGTTATGAAAAAATTATACGCATTCAAACGGACCAGAATTGTCCTTTGTAATAGCTTTATGTCGCAATGCTGGATATTCTGTCAAGCAACGTTCTATAAATACAATTTCCCCCGCTGACACAATGTAGCTTTGTTCTAACATTTTTTACACATTTTCCTACAGAGCCTCAGTACCGGCACGCTCTCGTTCGAACGTTTTGCACCCTGCGTAGCCTCATTCGTTGAGCTTTTGTTTCCTCAAAAGGCAAACAGCAGTTCCGCAGATTCGATATGCCCTTCGGCATCGGACCGAAAATGTTTCTCATACTCAATAACAGAAGTTGTTGCCGCGATTAGTTGGCCTGGCGTTAATGCAAAACCCATGTAAAGAGATACGTTTGCTCTCGCAAGTTTTAACGAGGTTTGATTTAACCGGGTATTAATTAAATCGCCGGAATGCGCCGGAACGAAACATCGCGGTGTTTCCAATATTTCGTTGCGCGCCTAGCCGTGCGCGCCGAAACTTTCGCCTAGGGTTAGTCAGCGTGTTTTCCGAGCTTCCCGATCCGGTGCGACGAGCCTTCCTGGAGATCGTTCTCAGGAGATCTTCTGGCGACTCATTGTCCCAATGATTCGACGGCTTCGCACGCCAGGGCTTGCACGGTGCAACTGTAAGCGTTGTTAGGAGTTGAGCAGTCGTGTAACGCGGAATGCATGGCGAGAAGAATCGAGCGATTTGCGTCGATGGGAGGATTCTGGAAAATCTACGATCTGAGGTTACAGATACTATCACCTGGTTACAGATACTATCCATGTTCGAAATTAATTTTACGCCCTGCAGATAGGTACGATTAATGTTTGTGATACAGGCACTGAAAGTCGGTTAAGGTATTGACATCGGTTAATTTTTTCATTCTTCATAACAATGTTATTCTTTTGTATTCATTATTCGTTTATTTCGTTATACGCATTGTGAGGAATTTTTACTTAGCTACAAGCCTTGTTGATTTTCTTTACTGTTGTCAATTCGTGTCTAGAAATGAATAGATGGAAAAACAAATGCTGCACCTAGAAAAGTTCGAGACAACTCATATACAGTTCGTCAGTACATTTTCTATCGCAGATTTAACAGTACTCACTGTATATATAATTTTTAGTAAAAAATAATTTCCTCTCTGTAATTCTTCTGTTTCCATTTTAAACCCAATTAATCATCTTTTAGTATGTAACAAATGTTGAAGCGATGTTTAGCACAATATTATTACGCTCTAGAAATGCATTTTTATATATAAGACGCGATGAAATAAGTATTAGAATACACATTAAACAAACAATGTACTTTTACTCTCTTATATACGTAGAATGAAGTCAAACAACTAACGCTTCCAAACTCCCTTTCTAAGAACACATTTACTTATTTTCCTTTTCCTATTATCTACAAAGAGCGCTTATTCCACTCCTGCATTTACTTACTTTCCGCAGCTGTTTTTATCGAAGAACCTCGCGGTGTTCCGGTGCTTCAGGATTACGTCAAAATTACCATCTGGGAAATTAGGCGTCGTTGCTCGAGGGCCTAAGGGGGCCATTGGCATTCGATGGCCAAACTCACTTGGCCGCCTATGGGACTTGGCCGTGTAAAGGGATGGAATTTTTCGCGCGCTTATACACGTCGGGGGCAAGCAAAGGATTAATTCAGCGCATTTAGCTACAATCCAGAGTACCTGGCACGAACGAGTAAAGTTGGCATCTGGACGGTTCATAATAATTATCATCGCCCTAATAGTCCTCGTTTCGCCGCATTATGAAGTTTCGAGTACACGCTGTTGTACTTATCCGCATATATCAACGGTCCGCGGAGCGATTTATTGCCGCTTTAGCCGAACGCTGGGCGGATCTCAAATTGCAATTATCGAACGACGTGTGCCGATTGGGTTCGACGACTGGGTGTCGCTTCGAACGATCCGCTCCCGAGCTTGTAATTTCGTTGTTTCCCCGGTGCTGCTCCCCTCGTTTCATCCTGCCAGACTGCTTATGCTGCCTCGGCGATTTTCTTGTTTTTTTTTTTTTTTTTACAAGAGCAAAACTGTACTTCGCGAGGGGCGGGGGGAGAAAGTTCGTAGGCCAGAATACGTTCGTTACCGCAACGTACGAAGTTTGGTGGACTTTAAAACTGGTTTGTTACGTCTGCCTCGTCTTTTTTTTTCTTTTTTTTTTTCTATCAGCCGGCTTGTCGTGCTAACTTCTGACAAGAACAAACGGCTGATGGTTGAGAAATGCGGGAATATATGGTTCCGCGGTATTGCGGTACGACGATGGGAATCCTGTAGCGCAAAGTTTCATTCATGCTGAACGCGTGGAAGAGAGGGAGGATACGGTTGGATCGATGGGCTGAGGACGAGAGGTTTTTGATCGATCGACGAATGTTCCTGTAGAAGCGAAGATTACGGATGTCTAATCGAATTATTACGCCTTTGACTATTTGGATATCTGTGTATTTGTTCATTGAAATATTCATTATAGTTAAACTTATTTTTTGATAACAATGTAGCTCTTATTTGAGGCATTTAGAAACTCGGTTTGGACGGTAGATATCGATTCTTTCAACTTTTTATTTTAACGAAAAAAAAATACGAATGATAATAAATTTGTATATATGTATATATTTGTATATATATGTATTATAATATACTATTGAGATATTTCGGTTTTCAAATCGTACTTGCTTTAATACTTTGCTGATAAAAGCCAGAAGTTTAAGTTTAAGATAAGGATCATAAAGCTGGCAAGAGGTCGTTGATTAAAATGGAAAATACATTGTTGATTAAACTTTATTCTTTATACAAAAATATGATTTTTATTTCACACCGCAAAATCCAAATTACTTTCTTGCCAACCCGCTATTAGCATTATCCATTGTACACTGCTCCGTTGCAAAGATTAGAAGTGAATTGCTTTTCTTTCGACTTTTACAAAAACATTTAATCTAAAGACGATGTTTTTCGCCGGATTTCACGCCATCGCAACGCGCGCACATCGAGGCACGTACTATCAACGAGAGCAGCTTTAACGATGAGCCAATCCCTGACCCCTTTTTGAACGTAACGAGTTCTCTGATTGTTTTCCCCCGAGCGTGATTTTTGGTGCCCGTTGAAAATCGATGGCCGGAGGATTTGGCGTCTGATGGACCCATTGCTTTAAGCCATTCGCAAGGCAGCAGCCATGAGCCGCATAGCAAGCGGAGGAGATTCTTAAAGGTGGATTCTTTATGGTAGGACGTCACCATCGAGGTCGCTGCCAGGAAATAAAGAGAAGGGATGCTCGAATCTGCGAATCGCCCGGAAGTTCCATTGGAGTGTCTATAATTCGTCGAATTCCATTGTTCGAAGGGTTGCCAAACGTAAACGTGTGCATTGGCCTATGGGCGCATATTTACCATTGTCCGCTGTCATCATGGGATAACGTGATATAATAAAGTTCGTCCGGCTTCCTAGTTGTATTACGCAGAAAGTTATGTGGAATCACGAGAGCGCTGTATATGGTAATGAGTTCGCTGTTTGCTGTGCAGGAATTCTGTCAGGTGTCTTGTTCTAAAAACAGCGATATATGTAATGATTAAAAACGAATGCGTGAAAGGCTCGTTTGATGTCAAATAGATGTAAAATTATATGACGTTTTTAGATCAACTTATGGAAACAGAAATTTTTGGTTAATTGAAATTTAAAATTACGTAAACAGGAGCTACGGTGGTGTAGTGGATAGAGGTTTCGACTGCCACGCGGCAGACCCTGGTTCGAATCCCGCCGCCCATCACCTCTGGTTTTTTTATGTGATATGTATACCGCAGCTGTGGTGGTTCGGAACCCACCTTAAATAGTAGGTCCTAGACCAAATGAACTTAGCAGGCGATGCCGAAAAATGAATCCAAAAAAAATAATTATGTAAACATCAATACGTGCCTGTCACGATGATATGAAACTAAGGAAAATAATTGTAAATTTGCACATCATTATGTGCTGAGAATTTCTTTAGAAAATGTCAACGTTTCGAACACTAGTGCGTGCTCATTTTTAGGATAATATTTCAAAAATCTACATGCCTGTAAATGGTAGTGAAGCATGCATAGAGAATACGAAAAAAGGAAAAACCATCAAATTAATTAATTGATTGAAATAGTATCTGTTTATGAAATAAGCGATACTTATAGATGAAAGATTTTGATTTAATTATATACATATATATATTAATATTTGATATATGATGCCATTTTTATTAGTAAAGATGTCATGTCACCTTCATGGTCTTTTTCGCAAATAATAATTATTTTACCAAACGATGATCCGCAGGATATCGTAATATAAATGATGCACTATTTCAAAATTGTTTTAGCGTACAAAATTGTTGACACGTAGACGCTCGCTGCACGCCATTTTCAATCAATAATCGAAAATAGAACCTAAATAGTGTATTCGAATATAAGCTTATACAATGGCCAAATCCTAAAATATCCTTATACATCCTATCGCATTTACCAACAGCTAATGCACACAGCGAAAATGCATACTTACTCATAACAGATAAATAAGCTCCACTTTCTAAATAGGCTGACAGTTGACGCTCCACTTAAATCTCTAATACCATCCGCTTATTTTTTCTCGCACACCGCTATTACCGATTCAACCAATACAACAGTCTGGAGCTAAAATCAGAGCCTTCGATACACATACAATTTGCAAAGCATCTAGCAGCACATCGCGCTTTATAAATAAAAGCGCATTAGAATCTGCCAAACAATTCGATACTCCGCTCCTACCACCGCCACTTTCTCGAGGCTGTTACGGAACTATATTAATTTCCCTCTCCCTCGTAAACGAGCGCGGCATAAATTTCGAACCGACGAGCCGGCGGATCATAAAATTTCTGGCCCTTAATTCACGCAGGGACTCACATACTAAATCGTCGGCTGGGGCTGCCGCCCAGGTCCCGAAATGCCCTCGTCTCTCATCAGCGACGGCATTTGTATTCCCCGGGCCGTCTCACGACTTCTACCTGACAAATTCCCGAGCCCGCCTCGAGATTGCCCGTTTCCGAATTGACTCGAAGAGGGCTGAGGCTCGTTATGGGGGCGCGCCTTGCCTCTCGAAGTCCATTGCCACGGCACCGTAGTAGACGATGCTTCGAGCGGCCTCCTTGCATGCAGATGAATCACGTTACGCGACGATATCCACCCAAGATCGAGGCGAAACGAGGCGAGTCGATCGCCAGGTAAAGTCCTGATATTACTTTTGACGGAGGCCAGAGAGTTGGGAAGGCCATAGATACGCGGTTCGTGGTGTGAGATTGTAAGAGATTTCTTTTATATCGAGGCTCCTCACGGCGGTGTTTGAGAGATGTTTTGGTTGGAGAGACGTTACTAGAGTAATGATCACAAAAAACCACATATAGCTTGTCGACCATGAGGTTATTTGTGTTATAAAAAACCTCTAGTTACACAACAGTTTGATTTTTTTTCCTACGCCTTGTTCCCTGCTCGGTTTTTCACCAGTTGATTTCTTAATAATTATCCGCTAATATTGTAATTAGATTAATTTATGATTTTTGTAATTCATTTATTGGGCCACGTGGTCTAATGTATTTAATTTCCACACACGAGTGTCGACTGAAATCTAACTCTAAAGAAATGGAGACTTGGTTAAAGTGTGCGACAAGTTGCTGTATATTGATCATTTCTTGTGTTAAAATGTTAGACTATAGAAAATATTTGAAACCATTTAGAAGAATATCTCAACTCATTACAAGCATAAGAAGGGTTTGCAGAAGGTTCATGCGGTTCTACTCGAAAAAGAGTTTGAACTTCTAGATTGGTATCAGAGCGGAATATCTAATATACTAGCTATAGTTGGAGCTGGGGTGGTGTAGTAGATAAAGGTTCGAGTTTCGACACAGGAGACCTGAGTTTGAATGCCGCCCATCACTGATGGGTTTTCCATGTGATATGTATACTGTAGTTCCGGCGGTTTGCAAACTACCTTAACCCATTACATGCTAAAGTCAAGTGCAATCCTGAAAAATGCAGTACTGAATTAATTTCCTACAGTAAGCTAATTAGAGAAAAAATATTTTGATTGCGTTTGTAACTTTTATAGCAATCAACGCAATATTTTGGTACAACAATCAAAACTAAAACCACAACCTTCCACTGCTCATGCCAAAATAAATAAAAAACAAATGTCCCAAAAAAGGGACAATGATAAATAATGGGTTAAACAATACATCCTAGGTCAAATGACCTTAGCGGTTGGTGCTGAAAATTAATTTTAAAAAAACTAACTATGATTCTAATTCTTACCTTCGTCTCCATAGACCTGTGTGAATTCTGTTAATAGTTTAACTTCTGTTAATACCAAGCATTAATCAACTCCGAAAGACATAGAAGTAGTACAGAACTGGTATTGAGTACCAATATATAGCCAAGTTTCGATCCTTTGTGCCAGAATATCCACGCACATGAATCTTATCAAAGGTAATGTTGATCTTATCCTCTAATGTACAAATGTTTTGTATTCGTTTTTAATTTTATTTCCATAGTAATTTGAGAAGGGGGATCGCGATGAAAACGAAGAGCCCGGCTTTACATTGTCACGCAGATCGCTGAATTGTACGACAGATAGTGTTAATATCGAGTCAAAAGCTGATACATATTTATAGAAACCTTGAGGTGCGCACACACGTTCCCACGGTAATCGTACTACCATCTCTAAATCGAGGATGTCGGTTAGAAGTCAGAGCGATAGTAACGGTTGCCGTGTTCTGGGAAAATGATTTACAATGTAGCCATCAATTTTCCTCTTTCAGCCTCGGAGAATTTGTAGAACTGTGAGTCGTCGACCGCGTTTAAGAGAAATAGTAGGAGTGCCATCTAGTTAGATGATCCACATCCGACATGTATCATACCAAGCGTCATATCTGAGTTTCAAGGATACGGAAGAGTGCGGGAAAGAAGTGGTTGGTTTGTACTAAGAACTAACAATCTCCTGAATACTGATAAGAACAGATAAGAATCCTTCCCTTGTGGCTGCTATTGTAGCGGAGTGCTCAAAAGAACCTTGAGGTGGAGCTTGCCCTTGACTTGAACATTGAGGTTCATAGCTGAAGACCGTTAAGCCGTCATCTCGTACCAAACCGTTTCAATAAAGCGGTATTACTCATTTTATTTTACATCACCGTCTTATATTACTTATATATATATATATATAATCTTCACATAGCTCTTGATACATATACATATACATATATTGTAGTTTAGTGTATCAAATATATGGGATCAAGAGCTATCTACAGATTTGCGGAGTGATGAAACACTAAATTAACCTATAAACGAATACTCTTCATTATTTAACTCGCGACAACCCGGTATATCGCATCGCGTTCTAAATCTACACGGGATCCCGTAGAACGCATGACCGTCCCGTTCAGCATCGCGACTCTTTCTGTGCCTTTTGCAATTGCTTTAACCAAAGCCACAGGCACTACGTCACTCGTATACATTCAGGCACATACACATATCGCCAAAAACCATCGAAACGATCATAGTGACTGCCAATTAGAATAACGAACTAAGCCAAAATATAACGAATCAATTATAATAAATAGCCCAGAGTCTCATTAGAATAAATAACCCATATATATCTCCTATAAGTCAGGAATTTTAGACATCGACTCATCACTCTTCCAAGTACCAGAAAATCTAAATAAACCTAAACAGGGCTCCCACAAGAGCCGAGACGCACAGTTAAACTGTATTTCCATCGCACCCACTGACTCCATTGGCCCACATTTCCTCTACGAGGCGATATACTTTTTTCATTTTCAGAAGAACCTCTTTCCTCCGCGCCATTCGATTTACACACTGCCCATTCGAAAAGGATTAACGTGGAAATCTAACTCGGCATTGTCGGCTTGCTCGGGAGTATAGGATGATAGGAAACAGTATGCCTGGAGAAACTGTTACAAAGGTTTCTCTACCTGGCGTCAGCATCTGAAATACTAGATGCACGTCATGCCTCACCGTACATACGTAACTCGACAGACTCTCACGATCCGGAGAGGGTCTTTGGAACGCTATAGCCTTACGATTTTCACCGCGGACTGTACGGCTGTTCCGCTGACGTTCTTCTGTATCCACCGCGGTCGTTATAGCGGGAATCGCGAGAAAGTGTTTCCTTTCGTTAACTTGTTTTCCACGCTTTGAGAATAATCCGGCGTAGCGCACGCGGCCGGCGTATAACGGCCGAGACAATGAGAAAAGGTGAAAGGGAGGGTGAGAAGGAGAGCGTTATATTCGCCGGAATTGATACCGGCTTGGATCATTATCGTAATTGCATCCCGCGCTTATAATAAATAACGGCGCATCGTGGTATTTTTGATACTTTCGTATTTCCAGGAATAATTTACCGATTATGGGATATTTCGTGTAATTATTTTTCGTACTTTCTTGTCAACTCTTTAATTCTTTGACTATAGTGGATTTAGTGACGCGCACTAGCCATGCTATACGGTAGGATTTTTTATTACGTATGCATTTCTGAGAAAGTATATTCGAATAGTCAGAACACTGAATTCTACAACATTATGAGAATATTATTTTTTTTCTTTTAGACATAATTACTTTTGACAAACTTCTTGCTCGAAATGATATATATCTCGAAACAAGTGGTTCTTGCGAGCAGTAATAATAATTTTTTCTTTGTATTCTGCATTGAATTATTAGTGTATATATTAGAGTGTAACATTGACATTAAGCTTTTTTTCCATATATATCTCGTATCAGTAGAGAAAATAAAGTTAAGCACAAGAGCAATATTTTTAAGCGACTTTAGGCGCTTATATCATCACGATCACACGTTTTCTAAGTACCTTCACGCGCCAACAGTATTCGAAGGGTTAATATTCACGGCTATAATTCGCCGTGGGTGTTGTTATAAATGATTATTCGGTCGCTATTTTGACTCTAAATTAGTACTGATACTCTTTATCGAATTACTATGGAAACGTTGATATCCAGGATAATGTCCAAGCGTGTTTACTTTAAATTTATATATATACACAGTTTCTCTGTAGTATACAGTCTAGTTTACAGTTTGTAGCAGTATGCGCTAGGAAACAGACGCGTGTAAATAAAGAACTCCCATAGACAGAGTGTCAACAGTGCAAAATCGAGAAATCTGTATACGCAATTCACACCTCGCTATCGCATTTTCAGGAAAATCCTTGAGAAAATAACAACAAAACTCGTGAAAATGGGGGAAAAACGATAAGGAATCTGAAGGGTAACTTTATTCCTCGGCCGTTCAGCAGGCGATGGTAGAATTTCCAAACCGCGGAGCATCAAAATCTCACGCTTCATCATCGGTCTACGACCGTTCGTATTTGCAGTCACCCTCGACAGGTGAATACACAAGAACTTTCGTCCGCTTTTCGAATGCGCCAGGGTGCGTGCGAGCGTGTCAGAGTTGCAGATGTGGCGGAATTTAATCGAATATAAATTAGGCCTCGCCGTAACCAGCGATACATCGAGCTATCGTGCAGGAACGCTTCGTGCCGGCGCTTCGGTCACGAAAGATACCAGGGGCGAGTTTCGAAATTGAAATCAACTTGTTCGTTTACCTTCCAATTAAACGCAACGCTCGGTGCTTGATGTTATGATCTCCGGATGGCAGGCAACGAAAAATCTGGCATGCCCAACAGTTTCTCGCCATTGATTCCACGACGGGCGTTCGGGAAAATCGATTTGGTTTTGCTCGTTTCCTGAAATAATCCGCAACCGTCGCGCAATGCACGGGAGAAAAAACCGCCTTGCGGTTCTGTTATTTCAGGAATTTTTCCTCCCGCGATTCCTGGCCGGTGATAATCCGCGCTCGATGATCTATCTGGCTATTAAAAAAGCTGACTGGTTTACCTTCGTGGAATAATTGCTGGCCGGTGAGTCACTGCGAAATTGCTAACGCTCCTGGTTATTACTGGGGTACGCTTGCGGATAAAACGCGTTTTTATTGGAGTATCGTGGCTCGCGCATATCGCAGACCTCGTGCACTTCCTCAGAAACGGCACTCCCAGCAATGTGTTATCTTGCAAGGATTAAGGCGTTATGGTGCTGCGGTTTTTGGAATTTTAATTCCGACTCCTTAGAGCAGCGGTTATAAACACGCTTAGAGGAACTCCAATATTTGATTGATATTTGAAGATCAGCGAAGAGTTGGAATGGTTATTCAGACGATAAAAAAAGCCCATATGGAAACTGGTATGTAAGTGATTTTTCTTTATTACGAATACGTGTATATATATAAGTAAAACAGTATATGTAAAATCGCAAACAATCCGTCATTCCGAAAGGGTTAAGAACCACTGCATTAGAAAGTCGTGAAATGTTTGGCCATCTTTTTTCGTAGGAGAGACAGGAAACTTATCAGGCAGAATCTTATTAATTTTGTAGCTTTCTATTGTTCTTAGCAAAGAGAGAATCTAAATGTACAGCCATTCATATTGATGGTTTTATTTTCTCAGTTGTAGGCATTTAGACGTTAAGAATATCATATTTGTTGTTTATTTCTCTACGGTTTGCTTTTCATTTGACTAAATATGGAAACTTGTTCTATGAATTGGATGCCAGGAGATATGAAATGTGCATGTGATTGCTTATAATATAGAACATAGTATTACCCTAAGTGAAAAAAGGGCTTAGGTTTTTATATTGTCCACTGCCACCGCTTTTTGCTACAGAATATAACAAACCGTACATACTTAGTGGTTTGAGATTTATCTTATGCGATTAATTTAAGCGACTAAAGTGGCTGATGTTTAAACTCAAGCACTCGGTCAATTAATTTTGTGTTCCTAAAAAAGAATTCGGCAGACTGTGGAAAGCAGACTGTGGCTTCGAGCAGACTGTGGAAAGCAGACTGTGGCTTCGAGCAGACTGTGGAAATACGCTTCTAACATATTAGCACGTATACATGCTTTGCGGATCCCTTTTATATGGAGCATGGAGGGCAATCGCTAAATTGTGCCCTGACCTATCTTACTCTTACCGTGTCTTTTTCTTCTCTAATTTACATTCTACTTCTAGCAGCTGCAATAAACACCGAGAAAGATCCATGATTACTCCGGGCTATCTGGAGCATGAAAGTGGATTATGCTGAACAGCAGCTCGGCACCAGTACAAATAATTTGCCTCTCTACTTTCATCGAAGTTTCCTGGTCGAACCTCGTACTTAGGCACTTTACGCTACTTTCTAATCCTTGCACCTATTGCATTGTTTTTCTTGCCTTTAGGGAGGGATAATCGTAGTCTAGGTAAGGTTAACACTTCAATCTAGCCTACTTTCAGAAAGCATATACAGTGATATCGTATAGCATAAAAGGGAGTCAAATAGGTCTGAATTTCATATGTTCATTTCAAATTCATATATTCATTTCAATGCTATTATAAATAAGTCTACATGGTGTGTTAGTCTTATATCATTGTTTCATTACTAGTATATAATTATATTCGCCAGTAGAGACGCGAAATGTATTCTATATAAGACCCTCTGTTACATACGCGTACGTACGTATTTAAATGTATAAAACAATGACATCCATAGGACAACAGAGCATCTGCTAAAAAAACCTTAAGTAATCCAACCACATATTCTTAAATATACATAGACTTGTCGAAAGAGGTACAACGTTCGTTTCCCCTGAAACAAACGTACGCCATATTTGTATATCCTCATAAACATCACCTTCTTGGTAGTCATTATATCATCGCAGGGTAACGACACCAAAAACCGCCGGTAATCCGGCGATGACCTCTTGAAAATGACGTTAAGGCGTCGACAATAAAGGCGCCTTGGCCAAGAGGTGCTTCGAGGGCCGAGTCGGCGGGCGATCTACTGAAATTACAGAATTTCCAGCATCGAACAATGTGGTTTCTTGTTTCGCGGGCGTCGCTGAGGAGTGCCAGAAAGAATAAGTGCGATATAGAACGGTTCAGAAAACCAGGAGCGCGTTAGGTCCCGGACAAAAGAGCATGCAACAGGTCAGCCGAGCTGCTGCACACACCTCTTTGCGGGTAGTGGTGCCGTGAAGGAGAGAGGGACACGGCGTGTCCCTGAGAGAGACGCGTAGCACCGGCGTGGGCGTAAGAAACAAACGTATTGCCTTCTTCTAGTGTCAACGCTCGTTTTTATCGCGTATCGAGCAGTTTCATAGCCGGTGATTGATATTAGCGGTGCCGGAAAGGAATGTCGTTTTTTTATCGTCGCGCGGTATCCATCTGCCCTCTCTCCACGCTGTCCCGATTTTTTTGAGATTCTCTCGAACGCTCCATCATGAGTATCTGAGATTGCTCGCAATTCTTTCAATCGATGAAGCTAGATCGCTTTCGATTTTGGCAGTCAGTATGGCATCGTTCACTTTATTAGGTCTTCCACTTCCAAGACTATTTTTCAGATAAAAATTTGCGAATCGAAATTTCTTGAATCATCTTTGAAACTTGCGAACATTTAAATAATCGTCAAATACAGCATAAATGTTTTAGTGACAGTTGCTGTAATCTCTTTTTTCAAAAAAAAAAAGATAAAGCATCGAATTTCGAATAAATTATTTGCTTGTTAAAAACTGATCCATCGTAAATCGGAGCACAAAATTCTGATTTTACAAATTACAATACACTTTTGACAAATAAAGTGACCGAAATAACGCGAAATGCGTCTTCAAAGGGAAGTGACTGAAATGCAACTAATAGCCCAAACAATGAAAAAAAAAACAACATTCTCTTCTGATACCACTGATACATCAGCATTTGTATTCGTAGTACGTATATTGGCTTGGAATGACACTCAGGAGGATCCTGCGCAAGTGGGGTGCGCAATATCGTGAAGCGTTTCACATTGTCACTTGATACGTAGGCTCTGCGACTGATTGTGGGAATAGGGGCAATCCTGATACGCTTAGCATAAGATTTAGGTTATCGTATCTTCGAACCTTTAAGAATTAGCACCCTAACTTCCAACTCTGCCACAAAGCTAACCACGCTTAATTGCGTATAATACTTAATATATAAACATTTTTTTGGCCTAACTACACAAGGCGGCCATACTTTTAGCAGTAACGGTATATCGACAGCCAGCAATTGAATATAGATTTATTATCAGCGGTCTTTAATTATACGAGAAACATTTTTATACGACGATAAAAAAATTGGGCATTAGAGGGTTAATCATAACGACCTTCAGAGGGTTCATATGAGTTACCTTTATTCGAAACATTTGGGATTCACGGTACTTAGAAGGTTTTGTGCCGTGAGACGTTAAATTTTCAGGCTATTTAGAACTCTTGCAAAACGAAAGATTAAGAAATAACTGTTTCTTACCTATTATAAAAATCGTAAGGCACACGTTAGAAGCAAATTGTGGTAGTTAGTGAAGATACAGTTCACACGTTTTGAACAAAAACCAAAAATAGGTCCGAAGTAACTAAAAATCAGTCCGACTTTTAATATGTCTATGTCTTTTGCCAGTATGATTCCTCTATACGGACAGTCGAATTGCAAATATGTCTGTACTGCATAGAACAGTTAATATTATCGTCGCATGGAATGTGTAATTTTTTATTCTCTGTAACGTAATGTAAATAACGAGTAAACGGCCTATTAATGACACATAAAAAATCAGTAGTGATTTCATTCAACACCAAAATATGAGTTTATTAACACTGCAATGCCTTCTTTGTAGCTGCACTCATTCCGCGGAAGTTTTTGTTCTGTTCCATATGAGATACTCGCAGTCGCTGAATGACACGATATATTATCTAGGTTATAGTAGAGGGAGAATATTTCCTCTACGCTTCAGGAAGCATCGAGGAGCCCAAGGAAAATGAGGGAATTCGCTATTTGATCGGATATTTAATCACACTCGACCAGGCTTCAATACAACTCTTTTCTCTACTTCAACCTGTCCTCAGTTGCGCCACTTAACGTAGCAATTTTAATTGCTCTTTCATTAAACTTACGCTCGTAAATGTAAATCCTGCAAATACATTGCGTAACTCGCGGGCGTTCAGCTTGAAATTAAACGCACGAACATAACTCGGACGTGAAGCGAAGCGTTTCATCGAATGAACACTATAATGCTCGTTTCAGTTTCGACGCTGACCCGGGAATGCTCTACGAATCGTTCAAACAATTACGTATGAATTTAATTTATCCCAAGTCAAACGAATCTGATGACTTTCGAAGTGACGTGCAGTCGTCCGTAGTTTCATGCGCAAGTCTCGCAGGACCGTATCGTCATTAATTTCTTAGAGTCTCGGAAGCAAACGCAGGAGATAATTTGAAAGGGAAACGGGACGTTTAAACTAGAAGGACGTGGCTTCTCTAACGTTGCCTGGCTTTAGAGCTCTCTTCCGACGAAATACACATCGAAGAACATATAATTAAGGACGTGTCTCATTTATATCGTAGCGAGCAGCCCCTCTAGCTTAACCCGTTACGAGGAAATCCAATTGCGAGTAATTTTATCGAAAACTCGGCGTGGATTTTAATCTAATGCGCCACTGAAAATTGACGTTTTTTACAATTGGAGTTAATTTAATTATTTAATGCACAGATATGTATTTAATGCACGATTAATGTTTGACTATAAGGCGAGAAGAGTTTTAAAACGAACTGCTATATCCTTAAATAATAAAATTGTTGTTGATTTCGCTGAAATATTCTTTATTAAAAGTGCAAATCGATATTGATATTATTAAACATTGTTTAATGATAAACGAAATCTAGTAAAATTATATCTCTGTTTCTCATCGTTTCGACCTTTCGATGTATCGATACGTATAACTATAACTATTTATAGTAGATATTTATAGTGATCAACGTTGAATAATGACAAAGAACTCAGAATTATATTTGCCCATAAATATAGCTAAAAGCTATATAACGCCAAGATTTAATTATCGTCGGACCGAAGTTTGACATGTATCGTGTAAATATCAGAAACACAGAGTACATCGAAATATCACTGTACATTTATATCAATCAATCTTGAATGTAAGTAATGGACCACTAAATAAAATCTTTACATTTATCCACAGGCAGCGAACAGTCTGCCACATTGTCAAGTTTGTAAAGTTCATAAAAAATTAACACAACCGCTGATAAGCTCAGGGTCGTTCTTCATTGTTGAATCAGCAAGAACAGAACAATCTTGAACGTATTTTTACTATTGGCGCAGAACGTAACTGTCTCTCATTGAACGAGTTAAAAAGTAAATAAGGTAAAAGCACCAGTAGTTGACACTGTACCAGTACTTGACATTTTTTCAAAGAAAGTAAATAAATAAGGAAATCACAAGCTGGAATACATCAAATCTTATTACTCCATATATTGTGTCGCTCTTCAGCTGCTTAATTGCGAATTACTGCGCATAGTCCGCCATTGAGAAGTGTCATGGCGACCGATTAATCAAATCCGTGCGCGACACTTGCGACTCTTGCGGATTTTCTTATATAAATCTCTAAGAACTTGGTTAAAATATAAGTATTGTAAGTTTATATTATTTACATTACCAAGCCTAGTTCATTACTCGGTTCTCCTCCCTATGTCAACTCCTGTAACAAAACGATGTCAACTACTAAATTTTTTGTTTCCGCTCGGTGTGAACTATTGAATCAAATTTTACTTTTAGAAAAAAAACCCGTTTACAACCGCTTTCAGGAATGAATACTGGTCGTAATACAATGAAAGAACACTTTGTGCGGCATCTATTAATCATACATTTTCCATAAAGCGAACTCAGCCTGAGCTGTGCAAACGAATAGGCAAAAAATTCCTTAAAGTCTCAACTATTGGTACCTTTACCTTACGGTTTACCAGAGCTGCGTGGAAAACGACACAAAATGAATGAAGTAATTGAAGGAACGTAGCAGAATGCAATCATTTCAGCGTTGACTTGCGGTTGAGCTTCTCTCCGCCGCTTGTTACACCTGACAACGGGGATGCAGGCACCGTGACGGCACCAAGGTTACAACGTGGTTCAACGCACTGCCAGCCGACAGATCTTTCTCCAGCGTAGAATATACGTGTACCTCTTGCCAAAGACAGGAACGTACCTGACCGTACCTCGGTGAATACACCGCCATCAATGGCAGGTTTGGCCCTGTCACGCCGCCACGTTCGACAATGGCGTATCTCATGCATGGGAGTAATAAATACATTTGAAGCGGACCCTTCGACGCGAGTTGCATGTCGCCCGTGCAATGGAGGCCGATGCGCGAATACTATTTTAATTCTGGACAGGCTACTGTGATTCGAAACCGATACTGTGCATATCCGCCCGAACGATATTTCGGATTTTACTTTTTCCTGGTTTCATCGGTATATCTTCCGAAGGAACAGCCTTAACGCGGTATTGTTTAAGTATATGGTTCATTCATTATGACCTACTTACATTCTTAAGATTTCTGGGTACCTGTTTACGTTTATGGATAATAAATTCAAGTAATTAGATGTGATAGATTTATCTTGCATTGAAGAGCGTTGATCTACGTGTCACTATAATTTGATAATTCTGTGGATTTCTTTTTACACAGTAAAGAACATTGACAATATATATACATTATTAAGGGATTTTTTAGAAGACGTATAATGTATCATAAAAGCAACTCAAGCATTTTCTTAGGAGTACTTAGTGTTTTTAAACCAAATTTTTTTTTAATCTGCGAGGCAGTTATTTTGTATTTGCTCTTACTTAGATCTGGAAGGTATTGTACACTTTATCGACTATTTATATAGGTCCGTCCTCGGGACTCTGGGTACATAAAGGGGAATTAGAAGGGAGAACCAAATATGATAGATCTATTTCATCCTTTGTATACCATATTCACATAATCGAAAATCGCTATAAATATACCTCTCCCCCACAAACCAGAATACAAAATAGATAAATAAACGATCGAAAATCCTATTACATGTACCGAGCAGTGTACAAAAACACATTTAGTTAATTAAAGTTAGAATAAAAAAGTAAATAAGTGGTCAATACTATACCTGTCTCCAGGATATTAAAATTGAAAAAAAAATTATAAACTTGTACATATTCATGTGCTTCGAATTTCTTTGGAAAATATCGATATTTCGAACACTAATGCGCGTTCATCTTCAGCACAAAACTTCAAAAATTCTTTATTTCCGGAGAAAAATTTTTACCACAATACTAACGCACGCACTTCTAATCAGCGCCCGTGGCCTGACGAAGATTACTTACAAATGCGCGTGACAGTCAACGTGTTAATATCCCCGAAACGAGTGTAACATCGACTCCCTTTCTTTTATACTTTCATTCCAATTTCAATCAACTCAATTTTATACAATCGATCGTCACAAGCCATAATTTCATACCTACTCGAAGAATCATTTCGACTGTTTCGGGAGTTCAAGCTGCAGAAGTCTCCTGGGAGTATCCTTTATCGCACAATCCATTCCTTTCCCCGCTTTCTCCCTTTTTTTTCCTTTGCAGTAGCATTCTGCATTGTTGGCGATGTGTTCCCTTATCAAAGATAAGCGGCAGGAGCTCAGGCAGCGTGAAAACCGTCACGGTTCTAACTCCAGCGATCCAGACTGGGGAAAGGATAGAGGTAACGGTGGAGCATCAGATTTTAAAGCGCGGGCCGTTAGAGTTCCGGCCGGGGAGAGAAATGTACGAGCATTGTGAGATAGCGGCCCGCGACTCCCGCCCGGATGATTCTGTCATGTTTCGTCCGTGCAAACATTGTTACGATCTGTCGGTTGCGTCACGGAAAAACAGGAGCGAGCGGACAAAAATATTACGGACGATGCGGAGAACTGTTTTACTCGCGGCGTCGATTTTCGCTGGTTTATTACCCTGCGCCGGTTACGCTCCCCGTAAATTGCTGCACCGATTGTTAGTCGCGGAATAGAGAAAGGAAGCCGATACATCGAGGTTTATCTCGCTGAAAAGGGAGCACCCCCTTTTTTCTGCTATACCTTAGAGTGTTTTGTTAAAAATTGCACGAACGTTTGAATGCCAGTGGGGAATGAATTAGGTAGGTCAAGCGTTGGGAGTAAATCAGTTTCGGTCCTGCATACCTAAAGATCGCGAATGAAATGCAGCTGCAGACCGAGGGGGTGGATTTGAAAGCGAGAAATAACTGAAACATCTCATTTAGTAATGATTTTCAGAGGGAAAGCAGCGGAGAGTAGCATTACGTATTTGAGCATTCGGATGATCGCATTTTATAAAATGTTTCGTACCGTTTAAAAAAACAGTCACGAGGAATACTTCAAGGCACTGTCATGTATATGTCTCCTTTTAACCTACGTTACCAATTAGATTACTTGTTAGCGTCAAAATGCTACAATTCGAAGGTAGCTCAGTATTCTAAAGAGGTAGGGTTTTATTAGGCAAATTAGAAAATGAGTGCAAAAGGCTCGAAAACTTTCATGGGTCACTTCATGGTTCACTTTTGGTCATTAAACTTGGTGGCTCTTGGAATAAACACAGGTTTTTTTCTTAGCAAGTATTATAAAAGTTTGAAGAGGACATGAATAGATATTCAAGTAGTCCATCGAATACATGGGTTTCTCTGTCATACACGGTGCATTAAAGGCCACAGCATCCTCTCAAAGACTACAGTTTTATCAGGGATGTTGAACCACTTTTACGATAAAGTTCAATGATGTCGCTTGAGATATTCGCGGATTCACAGTTTCCACACTTCGCGTAACTTGTGCTCCCGACTGGGAGTGCAAAAGTTTTGAGCCACCTATTTAGATATTCAGATAGCACATCAAATGCCTGTGTTTCTATGTCATATATGTCGGCACATCAATATTCATAACGGCAAGTAACTTTCGCATTCTGTGTGTCGGCCAAATGTCCCTCGCACGTCTGACATTTGCATTCAAACTACGTTTCATTTGGTTTACTAGGGACTTTTGCGTTTTTAATGATTTTGACACCAGGCTCATTTCTTCCCCTGTTAAAATTCGCCTTACTCGGGAAACAGAGGACTATGTAAGGGAAGCAGCTTCTCTGACGGTTTTCAGTGGCGCAGCTGTTGCCTCGGAGCTCTTAGAATATCCGATTCGATTTAAATGCCAGCCGTTTCGTACGCGTTCCCGTAAGTCAACCCTTTTCACCGGAAGAAACGGTCGTGGGTAAATTGCGGATCTTCCAGAGGAAAGTGGTTTAGTGCAATAGATCTGTAATTAAGGCACGAACGATGCGTGCGTTCTGCGCGTAAAATCGCTCGATATTCGTGCTCGAAGAGATTCATATCGAGTTATAGGGAGTTTAAGGATTATTTTTGTTTCAAGATAGAGAAAGGTTTGCTGCGGGAAAGATGAAATTGGGGAAAATAATTTGAGTTATCGTCGATGATTTGCGGTTTAGTGGTGTAGAAATGAGATCCTATATTGATTTAAAAAATGACACCTAGATGCGAGGGTTATACAACATATCGAGCTGTGATCGATGTTGCGAGAAAAAGTTTGAAGTGTCCGCTTTGCAATTCGATGTTTTTTCGAAAAACCTCTTAAACCATTATTTAACCACGTTTCGAAGATTCAATACATACGTGCTCGTCTATCGAATATTTCGCGTTATAAATGTCAATAAAATATAGTAAATTCGAAAAGTTTTATTTTCAACGCACGTTCCGATTGAACTAAACCCTTTGATATATAATGGCGAGTTGTGTTCGTCATTCATTCCATGTGCCACTGTAGACTTTGATCGTCCAAATCGTCAAGAGCTGTTTTCAGCGGTGCAATATATTATTATTAGGTGTACAATTTCAGTTCCGCCGGTTTTTTTCGAAATTGGTTATACATTTATGACTCAAAGTATTGTCCATCCTGAACCACCACTTACAATGCTCAAAATGCCCACCCTCTCACTTTCTCAACAGCACCAATAACAAAATTGCATCCAACCCAAATTGCACCCAGACTAATAGTATCTTTCGAACCACAAAATTCTATTTCACTTGCATATCAAGGGATCAATTAACTATCAAGAGATTAATTGTCGGACACATTATATTCCCTTTTATTCCCATATCAAGAAGTTAATTACGAGTAACGACCACTTACAAGGAACCTCTTCGAAGGCGGTACAAAGGTAAAAATGATGTTCACGATTTGAGGACGGAAGTTTTCGTTGATATCGCGAAAGAGGCGGGCCTTTGTTTCCAGCTTTTCTTTCTTACGATGTGGAAAAAAGGGACGAGTGCTTTAGGCCTCGCTCTGATACGTTTCCCGGCTTTTAACGATGTCTTCGCGAGGCCACATGTCGGACGACCGTTGGAGGCTGCCTGTAAATTACAGCGCGTAGCGGATCCGCCGGAGACACGTGCACGCTCGTGCAGGTACACTCGCGTGGAGGAAAACTCGGCGCATATGCCGCCTCCGGAAATGATGATTCACTGTACGGTAAAGCGCACGAGTGAAAACGCATGGTAGATGCACCTGCGGGCGCAACAAAAGTCAGAGCGCCTTCCGCTTTGGCACGAAAACCAGGCCGGCGATCGCGGAGGTAGATTATCAGACTGGAGGGGTGCACAGCGAAGATATAATGCCGATCGGAGTACGTCGATGTGGGCGTCGATAAACATCGTCGAGTCTTCGAGCGCTAGAACGCGTATACGCGCAATGGATGAAAGTTAATCGTGGTTTTGTACGTGTATACCGTGTGTACACTTGCATGTACATTCCACGAAATATACACGACAGCAGGGGCCACGAGCTTATACGCGCGTCGAGGATTTCTCTGATTAATGCACGCGATATCTGCTAGTAACAATCATAGATCCTCGTGTCTATAATTATTCGTGTAGCATTCGCTAATAAGATATATATCTCGATTAGATTATCTCCGGGTAGTTTGTGGCTTTTTGTTTTGAAAATTGTTTGGGTTATTTTTTCTCTTTTTTTTTTTGGAGATAGCGCCGTTTAATGTTATTTTATTATATAGCTTTGGGATGATATGGGATTATGGAATAGGTGGAGGCTTATGAGCTTAGGGTATTAGCGTTGAAGCCCCATAAATACTCGCATGTTTTATTCATTCTTCCCTGGCTTCCTCCAGTGCTCGACTGGTTAAATCAGCAGTGGCATGGCTATGTGCACGGTAATTACTGTTTTAATTTGATGCGTATTTCAAGGAGCGTTTTAATTGTTGTAATCATTCAGCCATGAATCGTCGTATATCTAAAGAATTAATTGCGCGTCATCCATCGGTTTGTTAAGTTTTCGCGATAGGAGGCGCGTTGAAATTGAAAATACGTAGGCAAGCGGCGCGGGTAAGTAATATTCAACAGACTTGCACTTGCGTCGATAAAATTTGGATACAATGCTTTAAAATTTTCTCAGGATCTGACATGATACTTCCTATCTTCTTGGTCAATGAATTAAATAATAGTTGTTGCAGTGGTCTTGGCGAGTAGTGATCATATCAGATCTTACGTTTTACACTGAATATTTCGGACAGTTTGCGAGGAGAAACAAATACGCATACTATATTATTTTAATTCTTTTTTCTTGTAAAATGTTAAAACTAAATCTAAACATATTTTATTTACGCACATCATGGACAATGATCTTTATCTACCATCGCGCTTCTTTTGTTATTAATGCACAGCCATCTTGTTTGTGCCAATGGTTTGTATAACAACGGGATAAAACTGGATACGAGCATGACAAGCGCCGAACTAGAATCTATCGTACTTGTTTGACATATACACCGATCCTGACACCCGTCTCAATTATCAAGGTTCGAGGAACAAGCCATCAAGACCTGCTATCTTATTTTTAAAACCGCACCGATACCTTCTATTAAACAAGCAAGTAAAAAAACGCGATACTTCAGCGAGTATGACGCAATCACCCGTTACAGCCACGATCCTGATATACAAATACCGATACCAACATTCGGTTCGCCGATAAACCTCGTTCGCTGTTGCCCTGGAAATATTGGCCCTTCCGTTATTTAACCCTTAACGAACGAGCGCATTTTTTAGAACAATCGCCGGTAGATCGACGAAACTTTAACAGATTAACTGTTTTTATTGCTAGAGCGAGAAAAAGTGCATAATTAATTTTCAGTAATAATAGGTAGTATATAAACAGATATGTTCCTACACAAATGTACCAAAGTTAAATTACAGAAAAATAATCCTGGTTGAAATAAACGAATACATGTATATATTGTGTTGACGAGTAAGTAATTGTAGATTTATGATTTATACTTTCCCACCAACGGCTAATAAGAGCTACGCCACCAAACGTCACAATTTTTTTTTTACCCCAATTACAATCGAAGTATGAAACATGAGAACAGCATTGTAGGTTTTGTCATTTCGAATACATTGATGTGCCTAAAAATTTAACCAAAACCATCCGACAGTGAAATCCTCGATTATTTACCTGCCAACCCGATATGTACAGATATCACGTCACACCACCTGTACAGTGACATTCGATTTTCTTCTAATATTCATAATCCCGAGAATACAGCGGCATTCGCTTGCCAAAGGTTAATCGAACGGTTATTTCGGGATAAATTCCAAAACCTCGCTCGCTGTGCCTCGACGGAAGAGCACAGAGCTTACCTCCATCCCGTATCACGACGCGGAGCCTGGCTTTCAATAAAGATACTTCTGTATGCGGTAACGCGATGCGCGATAAAAAGCAACTTTACGAGACGGTTTTTACGACGTTACGTCTTAGGTGCTCGTCACGCCGCCGTGGAACGTGATTCATTCGTGGAAATCGGGTCGGGAAGCGGTTTGGAATCGTGTCGTCGTAGCAGCTCATCATCCGGGCGACGATCATCGGCTGATAAGGGCCAGGCAGGCGATACGAATACCACCTGTTATTCAGGTTGTCCGACCGTGCATATCGCCTCCTCGCGCTGAAGCATTCAGCCGATTGGCTTCGTTTCCTCGCACTGAAAATCCCGTAACGCGATACATCCCGATTTCGATCCTCGTCCGGAGAATTCCGATACGTTGCGGTTTATTTAACTGATCCGCGTTTGGCGATGCCGAATGACAGTTTGATTTGACTATCTTGCGAAGTCCTCGTATTTGGCACGATCTAACGTGACTGTCGGTTTATCAGCCCTCTAATAGTTTATCGCGCTATGTGCCATGGTTACTCGGCAAAGACGTAAAGTATGTTGCAATCCTTGTATTGATGCATACGGCTCTTCTGCCACTCGAATCCTTCGACAAAGACGTAAAGTATGTGGTAATCCTTGCATTGACGCACTCTGCTCTTCTGGCACTCCATCGGGAATAACGACTATGTGCCGTGTAATATTTTAATATTAAAAAATACTTCTTTGAATAAACAGGATTATTGTTAATTGCGATGGATATATAATTTCTTTTTTTTTCATTCGGTGTTTAAACTCACAGAGCCGATTACTTAGAATTGCTACATTGGCTACACTTATTGATCGTCAATAATTGCGAGGTAATAATTTAAAAACTATGGGCCCGTTTCGTGATACAGTTTCTGTGTTACAAGTTTTTTTATTTGATATTTATATGGGATATTTGAAGAAAAAACTTGTGATACAGGAACCGTAAGATTCGTGAAGCGGGTCCTGGTATCCCTCTCTCATTTTATTATGACTCTGTAGAGAGGAAACGGCGCAAAGGCCTCCACAGGAATCATCTTTTCAAACATTATCAGTTTACAAATTTGACATTATAGTGGAGGAAAAAAGCAATGCAGTACATGGAGCGTGTCTAATCCTATCTATCATACATTATTAGTTCCTAATTTTTCTACAACAGATTTCTTGTAAACTTTACTGTAAAGAAAGATGTTGTTCTAATACTGACATTTGACTCTTTTGACTAATAAGTTTGCAAGCCACTGGTACAGATGTTCGACGAAGTGTCACATCTTGTGCTATTGGATCTCGATATGATTTTTTAAATTTCCGACTCATTGTATCCAATACGATTTATATTCATCGTTGTTCCATCACCACTTTTTCAATCTTCTGACCTGAAACGATGAGACTGTACAGCTAAAAAGATATTTTTCAATCCTTGTTTCACTATAGATGTGTATATATATTGTTCAATGTTTAGGGTTCGCTATTAAAACTATTTAGCTTTAAACATAATACATAATTTCCTCATTGTCGATAAAACCTGTAGGGTTTCGATAAATTCCTTTATAGCGCGTTATAGATGTTTATGGCACTGGGTAATGCTCTGCCCTTAACTTTACGTGAAAGCGTCCTCTCCAGAGTGATCTATGGGGCTCGTATCATCAGTGCTAGAAAGAGACTTTGATATAAGTTTGGAGACTCTGAATGACTTCTGTCTTACCGTGTAATAAATACTTTCTATCGGTACGATCTTTCTTGACTCTTATGAATGTCCCCCAAACTAGGTTTTTCCGTTATACCATCCATTTCGTCCTTATTATTTTTATTCTTCCATCTTTATCTGTTTTCCTATGGCTTCTACTCGAACATCAATCCTGAGATACAATAATATACGACCGAGTGTACGTTACTGACGAATAAATACGAAACATAAATCCTTTCTATGGGAGAGATTTTACAGGCCAGTCTTGGCATACATCCTGTCGTGGTGAATAGTACTAACAATGTATCTTTTTGTTTTAATTACGTATGAGAACGTGGAATAACTCGAGGCTGCTCACTTACCCCTTAAGAATGCGGCTCTTCCGAGATGCCGAGTCTAGTTAACAATGGTAATTTAGCATTGAGGAGGACTGCGCAGTTGTCTTTTAGTTTTGTTTCCTGTTAGCAAAATACTTTCTTACATTTTCCTATGTTCTTGCCGCTCTTGATGGATAAACAGTTTATGGAAAACTGTTTTGAGGAAAACTATTTGAATGTGTAATCCTGGATAAACGGATGGCTCATAAAATATACGTTTGATGTTACGAGGCAACGCAGGATTTTTCACTGGAATTGCGCAAATCCTGCAGCGGGATCTGCAATATATAGAAAACATATTAAATAGCTTTTGATAAAACGACATTTCTCAGTATTTTTGCAGATCTTCGATGAAGTAGCAAAATCATGGGTTTTTGTGAGGAGAATATCTGCGAGACTAATCATTGCATATTAGTTCTTTGCAGTCCAAGAACTTTTACTTTTTTCACAAAAAGGCTCGACTCAAATGCTACTTTCGAATAACGAGACACGGATTAAGGGTCAGTTACGAAGAGAGAGGAAGAGAGACAGAGAGAGAGAGGCGATTTGCTTGATGCCACTAAGAAATAACTCGCTCGATAAATAACGTAGAAGCATAAGTCTGCATCGCCTAATGGCATAGTAATATATTAAAACAATTTTTTATTATCAGTATTTCGAATGTCGCTAATAAACCATTTTTATAATAAGCTCGAGATGACAATAAAAGAAACTGAATTATAAAATGAGTATCAGATAATTAAGTACAGACGTAATTATATCGTGCTTGATCTGAGTTCTACAGTCATACTCTCTCCAATACATTAATAAGTACTTTATCTAAAAAAAAAAGTAAAATTAAAAAAGTGATATTACCGTGTTAGCCACTGTCAAGTCATAAACTCTTTTCAAAACCGTCCTGTCGGGTATAACATCGTGCACCGTATAGCGCGCTTATCTGCATAGGCGTAGAAACAGCGAAAATACCACTTAAAAGGATATTTTTCAGCAGCACATACGAATACTTCAAATGTAAATAACTATAATCATGTCGATCATAAAGGTATATATTAAACGTAAGTAACTCTAAATCATGAGGTATTACTCTAAATCACTCGTGACGCCACCGTCCAAATATGACGCGTAATGGAACCTCAAAAGTGGGCACGGGCCTGCCTTATGAGAGGAAGAGAGATAGAGAGCCCTTTGCCCCTGTGCCGTCGCACCAGTTTTCTTAGCTGATTCCAACGGTACAGTTTCCCTGCTCTTTTTCCGCCTCCTAGAGTAACCTCTGCGCAATGGCGCGCTTCCTTCGGCGCTTTGAAGTCGCTGTCGAGCGTCTTTTCCGGTAGGATCTTTACCGATGTTATCCGAATGAAAGACGCTGGGCGTAAGTGGGTGGACCGGACAGGGGGCACCGTCAGAGGCAAACGCTGAATATTAATACTCGGCCGTAGTCCCCTCGGAGGCAGATTTTATCGGCTCTTCTTGGCCTTTCCTGCTTCCGCTTATTCCAGGCCGGCTATTACCGCCAACTGGCCGACATTCCATTTTGTCGTCGTTGGGATCGCGCGCCTCGAGCCAGGAACAAGTGCGCCCCGAGCCACAACAAGTGTTGCCCGGATTTTCCTCCTCGACTGCCGCTGCATTCCTCGTCCCTTCCGCGCGATGCGCTAATTCCCCGTGCAGCAAAGTGCACCGGGACGTACGAGTCCGTTTCGTCAGGCATTCCTTGGGGGAGGGCCGAATTAATTCGTTGTTTGCAACCGCCCGGAGCTGCGCTGGAAGGCATTGGATTCGATTACGCCCTTCGTCCGTGGCCTCGGGCGCCTTTGAACCTCGTGGAGGAATCTTCGTGGTAACGAGTACGAGGAAATGCTGGTAGGAAAGCTCCGACGAGGCGTGAATATTGAACGCGCTAATTCTCGGTTGAATTATCGTAGATTGCATTCATTGGAGTTCTATATTGAGAGCGGCTCGCGTGGTTATTGTTGACGGATATTCGATCAATCGGCCAAGTGAGTCGTGATTTATGAATAAGAGGGAACAGATGTGACGCATCTACTGTGAGGTTTCCTATGTGATGAATACGTAGTAGGTCGGATGATTTGGAGTATTCATTGAGAAGTAAGTCCTCGCTGGAATTAGCAGTTGTTACTGTGAATTGTAGGATATGTCGATCGGACTAAACTGTTTCTTATTCTTCATTTCCATCGGTTTAATATTTTGCTATGAATATTTTTGTAATTCCAAGCAGGAGATAAATCTGAAGAGTCGTGGAAAAAAGCTTATGTGGGATAGAAAGTATACCTTGGATCATTAAGGAATTCATTTCTGTTATATAAGAAGATACGACGAGGCATAGTTGCTACTTATATTCTTTTCAATTGTTTGAAAAATATAAAAGTTTATGTACAAACGACGTATAACGCAACGGAAGATGTCTCATTCTTTACAGATATCGAAACACGAACAAATTAATTTATCTTTTAATAGAAATATTTGTGCGAATATTGTCTATACATTTTATTAGGCATACGAATTTAATAAAAAAAAAGGCGCATATCAACGATTACCCTCGTATTCTCACAAAAAGCAAATATTAGGTGTACAACTTTGCTTCCGCTGATTTTTTTTTAAATTCCAGGCTTTATTGTAAAAAACTGGTTATACATTTACGATTCAAAGTATTGGCCACTACTTTCTGCCATTTTTTTTGCCAGCGTGCAAATCGCGCAATGAAAAAGCCACTACTTACCGTTAAAGCCATCTATAGAATATCATCGAAAACAAAGTTATACACCTAATACATAGTTACAACGTACAAAAAAAATCATAGTTATACCATTCTTCCCGCTAAGAACAAAATTGTATACACCGCTACATGTTTTCCTCGATAGTTTATTGATTTACCCAAGGATAAGTTTCTTCAAGGCGGAGGACGTCCAAGACTTTCACGTTTCTCTCCGTCAGTTTCACCGGCCGGAAAAGTTTGCATCTCCAGGTTATTTCCACCCTGTAATTAACGCTGTAGCGATCTCATCGCGCACTGTGGGCTACTCAAACAAATCGTCGAGTCTTCGTTTGAGCAGAGCTCCGTTACCTCTCCCCATCCCTCCTGGCGGCGCGAAAAATCAAAGGGATGATTTGCCCCGACGTATAAAGAATCTCGAATGAGTAATTCTCGGCTGCCGTTTCAAAGGCGGTCCGGGTAGTTCGAAAAGATTCGTGGAAAAAAAACGGCCAGGAGTCGAGGGCAAAAGGCAGTAGTCCCGTTCTCCGGCAAGCTCTCCGAGTCCCTTTTCGCAGAATGAAGGCATTCTCGCCCCGAATCGAGGTGCAATTAATCATTTTCCACGGAAACGCAGACGGCGGTAACCTAAGTTTCTCGATATCCTGAAAGCTTCTCCCTGACTTTGACTTCCGGGAAAAGTTTTTGCATCCGCCCCGTTCTTTCCCGGCTCTTTCTGGGCCCGCAATAGAACCTAATCTGCTTTCACAAAGACACCGGCCGGGAGGTTCCATTAACGATATTTTTCACCATCGAGTTTACCAAGCTCTAATTATCGGCGCACTTTAATGCGAATATCAGCGCCACGCGAGGCGCGTGTAATAATGCCTAGAGGTTGATCGAATTACTTCATATAATCCCAATTCAATGGGTTTATGTCGATTTACACATCTGTGTCATGTGTAAAGCTTGTGCGATAGATGTGTTATTGACGATGAGGTTACTAAGTAGCTTGATTAATGTGTTGCAGTTTGGAAAAATAATCGTAACGATATCATTGTCGTGAATAAAAATTTTGCTGCTTTTTATTTCGTACGGCTGTAATAGTATCGAGCAGGTATAATCATAAAGAATCCGAATATATAGATTATCTTGTGTTCCTTTCTCAAGAAATATGTCCAAGGAGTAATAATCATAAATGGTAGTTTTGTTTATTTATCTTCAGGTAATAATAATATAAATATTAAATTATTCAACACTTTAATTAAATAGTTTAAATTTTTCCATAGAATAATTTAATATTTATATCATTATTTCCCGAAGTTAGATGGAACAGAATTACTTATTGATTGGAATCTATAGACAGAGATAATAAAAATACCATTATTAGAATTGGATACATCCAAATTGTTAAAATACCATTTATGATTGTAAATGATCCAAAGATTTGTGGTTATTATAATTGACATGATGCGAGTGCTAAACTGCATATTCAACAGGAAAGTAACCTACTATTGAAAATGATGAAAGACGATTTCGTTTACAATCATCATTACATTTTCTCGAAATTCTTTAACCATGAATAAATTACAAATTACTTTCACGTATAGGTAGATATCAATAATTCATACGAATATAAAGACATGCCTATTGGCAGAATTATATATCGTTATATCAGTTTTTGTATAATACATTTCTTTAAGTGTAACAAGCTTTTAATAATGGTATCATCTATATTCGTGCGATCAAATTATAACTCTAAATCATTTCGAATGTTCCGGTCTTATATGTCACTCTCAAAATCTTGAATAAAAAAAAATCATCAGCGAGATGGAAGAGACGTTTTTGAACAAACTTATGCGAGGGAACAAAAAAGAGTGAGAGAAGAGTGAAAGAGCCTACAAAAGGTTGATTTGCGTTAATGCGAATGATCCAGAAAACTCGAGCAGCGTTTGATTTATATGAATGCGTGTGCTTGTTATCTGCAATATCGATGGCTTGAAGAGGCGAGGAAGAGCGCAGAGGGTCGTTAGCAGAGCGTCATTCATCTTGAGCTCGGCAACATCGAATTATTTTATTACTCAATACACTTACTTTAAAAATACAAATTATTCTATCATTCCCTTTTATATTACTTCATACTTATTGTAATCATTAAAAAAATGTTTAAATAAACTACTTTAAATATGAACAAACATATTTAAATTAATATGTCCTTGAGTTTTTTTATCACTGATTTGCATCACATTCGAACATCCTTAGCCGAAAATTCGGGATTGTCTGACCGTGCCACCTCGAATTGATGAACGTTCAATGCTTGCTTCTCAACTGGCTTTATTTATTCATGGCTTTTCTCTTCTGTTTCAGGTGAGTACAGCGTCACGCGACAGGTTGATGGGGCCAATGAAGTAACCTATCGAAAGATCGCGATGCTTGTCCTTTGCTGGCGAACATCGCGTCTCTACTTCTCGATGGGACGGTGCAGACCTTCTTGCGTGATATACGCGGAAAGTCCGTACACATCCGCGGAAGCAGGCCGTGCAGCTTGAACTCTTAAAATGGTTTCCGGCCATTTAAACTTTAAACACTTCGTAAGTTCTTTGTTCCCCTCCGTGTCCTCTTTATAATTTACGCGACGCTTCCAAAACTCGCCAGCCGCCGGTAATATCGTAGCGACTTTTATCACGGCACGTTCTGCATTTGTTTTTCTGTCCCTCCGTGAAACGCCATAGCAGGAGGATTAGTTCATCGTTTTGCATTAGCAACCGGCTTTTTGTTTCGGCATTGGCGCAACGTACATATCCTCTTACAGAGTTTTGTTTTGCATCGCCATTTTTTCGCATCGTACTTTATATTTGTCCAAGTGAACATCTCCATGGAATTAAATTTCCATGGACAGGCGTACGAGCGTGAGACGAAAACATTGGATTTATTACGATACGGTGTTTTATATGAGTTTTCTGAAGAAAGGAATCGCTCCGTGAAATACCATAGCCAAAGATTAGATAATCTTGATAAATTGTTAATCGCATTAATAACCGGGTTTTTGTTTCACATTGGCGCAACGTACATATCCTCTTACAAAGTTTTGTTTTGCATTGCCACTTTTTCGTATTGTCCTGTATATTTGTCCTAAGTGAATGTTTCCCTGGAGTTGAATTTCCGTAGACATGCGTACAAGCGTATGATCGAAACATTGGATTTATTATGATGCGATGTTTGATATGAGTTTTCTGCAGCAATGAAGGGGCGAGAGGCAAATGAGTGGTAAGTCGAGCCTCGTACTTCCCTCTGCAGCGAAAACAGTGACAGTCCTTCAACAAGGCGGAAGTACATGCCTTGCATGTATATTATTTAACTGCAAATTAAAAATAGGATATCACGTGGATATCTAAAATTCTAGAAATGAGAGCTAAATATTCATTTTGCTCTTCAACCTCTCGACATGTTTTTTTGTCCATTTATCAATTTTTTATTACACTTTCAAGAGAGACGTAAAGTTTGATAAAGGAACTCCAGATCTTTCTCCACAATATTGCTGCAGTTCCAATACCGCAATGTAGCTTATCTCGCATTTATCGTTGAAATTATCTGGTCATGCGAATCAACAGTAGCGTCGACAAACATTGTTTTTACATAAAACCTAGGAATTCGTTCTACGACATCCATTGCTAAGATTCCTCGCAAACAAAGCGTTACTTAGGATACGCGCTATCGCATTATCCCGCAAATCCCGAATTTCCATGCGAATCCTGGCCGTCGCTCGTCACCGCTTCTGCGACCGCATTCGTCTTTCTCCGCGACACGGCTGTTAAGGGCAAAGTATTTCCGGATGATTTGATGCCAGGGTGATTACAGAAGCTTAGGGGAAAAGCGGGTGCGATGGTACTTTTAAGCACTATATCTTGTCTTCCTCGAGGGGCACATCGGGCCGTTTTTGCGGTGCCTCTTGTCCGTGCATCGAACTACACTGGAACATTTCAAGTCAGCGGGCTTGCCACCCGATTGCAATAAATTACCGATGATTTTTTGCAGCCCCGACTACAGTAGCTCGACTCATTGAACTCCGTTCGATCGCCATAAATTCTTTTCTTGTTGCGCCATCGAGGAACACTTTCGTCACAATGCGCCGCTTTGTGCCGCGGATTTTGCCATGCCGAAGAACTATTATTTCATTATCGATCGCCGCTCGCAGCGCGATGGAATTTCTGTACTGCGAGACCGATTCTTTTAGCGCGCCTCCTTTGAGTGCAGCGAAGCTGCGGCGGACGAACGCGAATTATAGATGTAGCTCTGCTCTCCGAAGATTCCCACGATAGATGCATTGTACCTCCGAAATTCAGGAAAGAAGTCGTTCTATCGACGACAATATGCTTGTAGAAGTGATTCGAAACTGAAGTTTGTCAAGGTGGAGAATATTTTTAACAGCTTAACAGCTTTGGTTACCCCAGCGCCCGATTTTTCTCAACGCCTTTTTGTATTATACTCCGTTACTTCAACGTCTTCTTGTGTTCGTGATACTAATTTCAATTTTTAATTATTATTATTTCATTAGTCCTTTTGATCCATGCAGCAAAGTGGACACGTTTATTCGTATAATGAGAGTGGAAGAGTGGGAGAGCGTGTGAATAGGCTGCACCGAAAGATCGCGAATATGTATTATTGGTTGATATTTTTAATAGCATAATGGAGCGGCACTATCATCTTTGTCCTTAATAAGCGTTACATTATTCATACCGAAGACGTTTTAGAATACTTTTTTAGCTAGCTTACTTCTGTATGTTGAACAGGCCATTACCACGCAGCAAATCATTATATTTATGTCAACGGTATAGATTATGTGAGTGAATCAAACTTGCATCTCAACATGCGTTTAATATCATTGGCTTGATGAAAGCGCTGTATTTATTATTATTTGTTATTAAAATGCTCATGTATACTGTTACTTAATCTGCATTGAAATACAGGACTTAGGGTGAAGACTACATTAGTCGTCATGAAAATAGTATTAATATTAACATTTCTTTATGCATTTAGTTCAAATGACTTTAGCCTGCACAATCAACCTGTTATGAATCACAAGCAACGATCGATCGAAGATCTCTGAGTCGTGGTCCTTCGGTCCATCGTTCTAACCATTCCCTATGTATTTAATTTCTTACGTCGGTTGTGATAACCATCGTGTTTACAAAATCAACACAATGAATTGTTTCATTTAAACTATACGTTGAATATTTTGAAAAAGTTCGAAGACGAAGAATTGGAAGAATCACTTAACGAAGACCCACGTCTGACGCCAGCTGAACTTGCAAAATCATTACCAGTAGATGACACAACAGTTTCGTAACGTCCGAAAGCATTAGGAACGATCCAGAAGCAAGGACATTAGGTGCCGTATGAAAAAGACAGCCAGCACTTATTCAAGGTCCTAATACATAACACTGTATTACATATAAGCTGTTCTCTTCTAACGTACATTCTCTCAGCCAGTGCACGAATCCCATTTAGTTTTGTGCGACCATCCTCGAGCCAGCTTCATGATTTAACACTAGAACTACCAACCACTCTCTGGGCATATTTAGAACATCACATACATCTTAAAAAAAAAAAGGGGGGGGAGAGTAAAATGAAATTTCAGTCAATCAAAATGGTGATCTAAATGCTGCACGAAAATCACGGAAAATCTAAAAAAAATACATCCTTATAAAGCATTACGATTTTTTAAAAAAACGACTGACCAGTCATTTTGACTGGTTTGGTACTTCTACTGTTAAGTGTCCCCCTCCTTGGGAGCTAACGCCAAACTCAAAGAAGAAGGACGATTACAAGCTCGCGTTTCACAAAGTCAACCCAGCCCACGCTGTTCAGGCGGCCAAAAATTTCAAGTCCGTGCACATCCTGTCCGCGACCGGTCGATGAGATTTCATGGGCAGATGCTCGCCGCAGGTGGGAGCCGCGCTATGCAGGAAATTTCTTCTCAGGCGCGACAACGCGCATTAATCGTACCAACGTCAGTCGGGTCTCATAATCTAGGGGGAGCTGGCGTGTCGCCGTCGGAGCTTCCTAACGAGGGAACAACTTTAAAGCTTGATATTAATAGGGGATTACGGGCGGTACTCAATTTCCGGCGAGCCGTGTCGCGCCCGAAAACTTTCAGGCGCAGGTTGAATATTAATGAATACTTGTATTGATAGCGTTTCTTAAGAAAGCTGGCACTGGGTCGAAACGTTTCATTGAATTTCATTATTTCTCGGCCGCCTTTCGAAGCTCGTTACCCTTTTAACGCCCGCGAAGCTGGACTCTGAGGCGACGTGTACGTGTACAGAGTGTCCCGCGTTTGAACTCATGCAGGTTAATTAAGTGCGCCTGGAAGTATTCTGAATGAATTATGTTTGAAAGGCGATCTAACGATTAAATTGGATGCTGTGCATTTGGCAGATTTAACGTGTAAGTTTTATTGAAACATTAGAAATTTTGGGGATATAGAATTATATGCATTGGTCCGATGAGAAGTGTCAGACTGTGAGAACTATGAGAATTTCTGGTTTCGTAACCGAAAAATTAGACAATGCTGCAGTTTAAAGATTTAATAATAATCATTTCGATACAGGTATAAAAGTCAGTAAATAATGTTTATTCGGTCCAGGAGTAAAGCGGTATTTTTATTAATAAATGCTACTGCAAGGACTCTCTTGTGAAGTCCTTATAAAACTATAATTACTGACAGTCTAAAACATGGATTGGTTGTAAGTTGTTCGAACGGACAGATTTGTAGTATTTGTGAGAGGAGTATGTGTGGTATTTGTGTTATCTATTTCTGTATCGGATTTTTCGAAGCGGAAGGAATACAGAGTGGTTTTGAAGAGAGTTCTCGAAAGTGTTCGGGAATAAAATTCCATGCATGAATGTAACTAAATGTTGTGCGGTAAAATGAAATAAAAATTAGTAATTGGAATGAAAGTCTTTTTTGATTTAGTGAAATTGTTTTTAAATACATTTAGGTTTTTACAAACTTGATAAGGATCTGCTTGATCGGTGTATGCGGACGAGGTCGTGTGTATTACTTGTTCTACGCGAAATAGTGGATGAGCTTCATTCGCGCATTCAGGGTTTTGTGATATTCACCGAAGTAAACATATAATGCTTGATTTACGAAGCTATGTAGGGATATGAACAACGTTCTGTTTGCATAACACAAGTCATTTATTAATGCTGAAACGAAGGATTATCCGACACTACCTAAATGTACTTCGTCAGTTTGTCACGTAGTGTTATTACAAGTGTTCTTCCAACTGTACATTACGCGCGTATCAATCATTTTAGTCATTGAAATGAAAAATCATGCTTTACTTTCGTGCTGTTTGCCTAAATGTTTATTTATATTATAATCTAGTGCACACCTCGATCTAATAAATGATGTTTTAAAGCACTTTCGTAGTAAATTTCTGAGTAAATCATCATAGATGAGTTAGTCATAGATACTTAGCCATATAATATTTACGATTAAAAAAGTAAAATATAGACGACATGGAATCCGTGCCGATTTATCAGCAATTGTCCATCAGAAAAAGCAGCACTTCGGAAAGCCAGTTATAAAAAATCTCCAAGACAAATTTGTTATTACAAATCCAGTAGCATTAATCAATCATCTCGACAACACGATTGATAATCAATCTATCGTGCAATCGTTAAACCCGCAGATTCAAACAATAACATATTGATTAATAACAATAAAACAATGTAAGGAGATACGGATAAGAAAAAACTGTATAAACATCCAGTTGTGCACGGCATATATCCTCGATTAGCAGCATTTTCTTGCACAGGATCAGTAAGCAAAAGCAATACAGCAAGGATTTTGATTTAGACACTGTAGCAGAGAAAGTTGTTAATTCCAACGGAGTAGAGCAATTACATTCACACCGTGAGTGCGAACCAATTGACCGTGCGATTGTTAAATCGATTGGTCCCCATCGTAATGCATCCATAGATAGATTGACAGCAGGCAGAGATTGTTTGTCGAGCGGTCCATTACATCGGGGCCGGCAATGTGCGCGCGGTGCAACAAAGCACACCCGAAAACGCGTCCCATAGCGATTAATCCAGCGTCGATTTGTTCGTGTGCTTGGCCCAAAGAATTCTTATTTAGCCCTGCTGCCCGCCGAGTGCATGCCTCTCCGGTCGAAAATTGCGTACACGTGCAGTCCATGTGCAACTGCCGACGCACGAAGGCCAGCCAATGCACACGCAAGCCGACTATCAATCAGGTTGCATATTTAGACGGAGCTCTGAACGAATGTTTATTGGTTTAGGAAGAATTCTGTTGTGCTTACTTCGAGAATAATCTTGGAAGCAGGAGGGGCGTATGAGATAACAGTCTCGGGCAGAGAACAATGGGTGATTTTGAATTCCACTTGGCGGCAACACAGCGACGTGCAATAGCGTTGTATTTGATAATTTGTCGAAGTATTTATTTATTCATGTTATACTTGTGATCGTGTTCTTATTATTGTATCTTATAAAGTATTATGATGTTACAAGATGGCGTATAGAAGGATACAGCGAAATGTGAAAAATAGTTACATATGTTGAATTTGTACAGGTGTGCAACGTTTTGTACTGGACTGTCCTATTTTTTTTGTGATAAACTGAACTAACGGTGATCCTTCTTTTTTCATCTAATGTATATTTTTTTTTAGATATTCGTAATCAAATTGTGATATTTTAAAGTAAGTTATACCGGCTAATGTTTCGTCAAAATTACTCTTGTCGATAGCGTTTACGTTTTAACCCACGCTGGTTAGGAAGGTACAGCTATATAGGGTATATTCACGTGCAGTCACCATGACTTCGCAAGATTGTTCGATAATGAAGTGCCACATTATGCCAATAAACTGACTCTGTGATGGCCGTGTCGATAACCTCATTCATAATAAGTAATGACTACTTCTCGGATTAACGTCCAACAAAATTTGGTAAGCGCTTCGGTTTAGCTTGTAACGTCTTAGTTGAAATAATGACTTGATAGATGGTACGGAGAAACAGATTGTTAGAAAATTGGTTATGGAAGTTTGTTCTTAAGTTTATTATACTTATATAAATTTATTATACTTATAAATAAATTGAGGATAATTAAGTTCAACTACAGATTTTACGAAAATATGAGTACAGACGCTCTTGCTATAGAATGCTGTAAAAAAACAGATCTTTCATTGATCGTGTAAAAGATTGGAATAGTAGTACTTAAAAATACGCATTTAAAAATGTATTGAAAATGATAACAAGTTGAAAAAGTGATTTTAAAACTATATAAAATGTTTACGCGAGGATGGATATTCAAGGTACTTTGTGATAAATTCATAGCAACTAAATAATATACAAATATTGTTCGAATTATTATACGTGAATGCAAACATTTTTTCTACGCATATAGACATTTTCGGACGTGAGCCAAGATTGGATACAAATTTATGCTAAACGAAAAGGCTATACGACTTTGGGATTGTGTTTCTCAACATTTAATCCACTATAACTCATATTTCTTTTAGATTTTTACATTCGTATCACAGTTTCATCTTTATAAAAATATAATTTTACATCGCAAAGAAGGGAAAGAAGTGCATAAGAACTGCTCATTTGCCGAATCGAATAACACTCATAATGCAAAATGCAAAGTAAATTGTCTAATGAAAATAAAATTGTAATACATAAATTATCTTATATAGCAGTCGGTACAACATTTAGGTACAGCAAAAAAAAACTAAAAGTTCCACCTCTTAGACAAAAATAAAAAGAAACAAGCGTTCCAAAAAACGTAAAATATCAAAAAATAGATCAAGCCTAATCGTTACAAAAATTAATCCCAAATATAAAAACAGTGTATTTGGCGCTAGAGTAAAATCTTCGATCAAAGTCTTCAATCATCAAATAATGAATTCAGCACTGAAAGCAAATCTTCAAAGTGGAATTAATCACTTTGGCTTCCAAGCGGCATCGGCGCCCGTAAAAGGAGATCACTGGCTAACCATGAAGCGGCGTTACGCTTTACAACTATGTAGGGATGCAGGAGGAAACGGCAGCTGGCTTGGCGCAAGGCGCGTAAATGGATCGTTGCTTAAGAGTCGCCCGTGGGTTATGGAGGGTTAACGATGATTTGTGCACTGCGTTCCCGGGTGACCGGGTCGGCATACGCATCCCTTTAACCGATTGGAAGTGCATTCACGCGACTAAGGCCGACGGCATTAGCCTGACGCTACCTTGATGAATCGCACCGTTGCGTATGCCCCGTTTCACCCTGTCTGTCTGCCTCTGCTTATCTCCGTCCCGATCGCTGCTCCCGTCGAGGCTCATAAGGCTCGCCGATCGCGGCCTCCTCGGCTGTGACCTGGCGATTTTTGCAGTCGAGTCACGTAATAACATAACGGACCCCTCCTGCCCTGAAAAATGCAATACGCATCCGCTGGAAGGCCCCTGACGAAGTACGTATACTTGGCCCATCAAATATCTAAAGTGTCTTTAACCCCTCAGGCACGGCTGAATTTTGCGCGGGGCTGCTTCTCCGTACGGCAGAGTTTGAGGCGAAGTACGCGTAAACGATGCGGCACGAATGTGCGACGGACAATGCGCTTCTCTAAGCGAGTACGTTGGAATGGAGTTTTTGATGAGTGAATTATCATTTTTGTTGTAGACGTGATACGTGTAGTTTAGCTTTGATGATTTACTTTAATGATTGATGATAGAATGGAGTATTTTGGACATGGATATATTTTAAAGCACGGTACGACGTATAGACACACGTTAGGATCTTCACGCTTATAGCGCGATATGCGTCTTACATCGCTCTTTAAATATACGATACAATTTTACAATGGTTTTTTTTAGATTTTTTCGACTTTCAAAACGGTGGAAAATGTTATCTGGATAGTCCAAAGGGGTGATCAGCGGTGGATTTGCAACAGCTAACGTTATTATTTATGTCCCCGAGTCTTTCAGAAATTTGTTTAAATAATCTAAGGTGAAACGCTCGCATTGTTACTTTCTTCTTTTTCAAGCTTATATAAACTCGGGACTGAACAGTAAAAAAGTTTTGAACAAAATATATGAAAACGGTAATTTAATTCAGACGATGAACGAGTGAGACACTATAGTGGCGCATCGTAATATAAAATGACATCCGCGAAAGCCACTATAGTGGCGCGTCGTTCAGAGAAATGTCATCCGCGAAAGCGACTATAGTGGCGCGTCGTTCAGAGAAATGACATCCGCGAAAGCGACTATAGTGGCGCGTCGTAATATAAGATGACATCCGCGAAAGCCACTATAGTGGCAGATCGTGCCTAAAAGATTAAGCTAAATAAACTCCGCCTTGGGAATTGATGCCAAGAATAAAGCCTGCGCCATTTTTCCTCCTCGATAAACCGCGCAGAAGGTTGTCGCCTTTGGCTCTTTGTAACCAGCATTGCTATTGGTGGTCAGCATTCTAACCATGTCGTAAACCTTGTTTCTCGCACAATTAAAAGGCGAGAAAGAAATACTCCTGAATCCATTGGAGACTGACGAGTGACTTTTGATTTACAATAATCTGCAAATTTCGGGGAAAAAATAGCGATTGTCTTAGGGGGAAAGCACCAGAATAGTATGTTGTTTTGAAGTTATCGTATGTTATAGAGTGTGAAAGAAGTTTTGTAATTCTTCGAATCGTCGCGGAGCAAATAGAAGCGTTTAGTTTTTAAGGAATGCTTATCGGCTACAAGGCCGTATCTCAGAGCTTTCGAGCAATTCATTTGCGTAAGCGACTGCGAAAGAAAACTTTTCAAAAATATTATTGACTTTGCTGACTCCGACATAGGATATATTTGGCTCGTTAAGGCGTAAACCTTCTGAATTGACTTTCGAGTTTTGCGCGCCTGTAAATCTGTACTTTAAAAGTTGGGCGCCACGTTCCGTTTTGATATTTGATGAAGAAATCCGGGAAATATCGTCGCTTCTTAAACAAATTTTTCTCTTCAAATCGCCATTGGACGAATGAAAGCTCCTCTACTGCAGGAAATGTCAATAATTCATTTCAATGGGAGTCGGCTCAGCGAAACGACAAGTTACATTTTCCGTTAGTAACGTCTCACTTCTCTCTTTCGTATTCCCACTTTTAAACGCCCGGCGAATTTGCTTATCACACGCTAAAGCGATACTCGGAGATGGTTGAAAATTCACTCGAAGTCTGCTACAATTTGAAAAGAACTTTAAAGACCTTAACAAAGCTTAATCGACGCAGCTCGTTAGGTTCAATTCAGACATGATCTTCTTCCTCTCTGAGTAGAAAATGCAAGGTATGAAATAACACTTTTAAACATAATGTGCTTTATATATACTTTATATTCTACTGTTTCTCAGTATTTAAGAATTAGTTTTTTAATGGTTAGCCACGTGCATCCCTGTCACTTCTCATTTCAGTTTCTAATTTTCAATTTTTCCCCCAATTCTCATAATTCACCAACTTTTATTAGGTATTTGACACCATTTAGAAAAGTACATTGCCATTTGCTTCCAAGTATGATTTATTTAAATAATGGTAAATAAATTACTTAAAAATTGTAAGTAAAAATTGTTTATTCTAAAAGGCGAAAAAATTGGACCTGGAGTAAAATATACTTACTGTAAAATAAAACGATTTAATTGATTAATTTAATAATCCTCACTTAATACATACGTGTTATGCACATAACCAACACTTTTTTCCACACATTACGGGTCATGCGTTTTCAGATGCATTTTTCATAAATAAGAAGCTAAAATAAGTTTGAAAACAACCATTACCTAGAATTCTAGGACCCTATACCCTTCTCAATTTCGGTCCACACTTTTATGACGATTCTTTTTTGGGAGACCTGCGTGCTATAGCGGAGCCCTGTACGAAAATACCCGGTAATATCGTGCGCGATGTAGCGTTGTATGTCTGGTCGATGAGCCCACGTGTGCGAAATACACGCGAAGGTACAACACGGCTGATCGCCCCATGCACGGGTCATAAAGCCGCGCGACGCAAGAGGGACCCACTTTCATTTTTCACTCGGCTGCATTGTGAAATGACGCGAAAATTCCAACCCCCAATGACGACGATAGGTTGATCACGATGACACGTTCGTGCTCGGAAGAATCTGATACCGCCAGCCGGGTTGGTTACGTGGCATTGACTGTGTCATAATGACTCCTGTCCGTGAGCTCGTATCTCGAATGGAAATTCGTCTCGTCTCGATTAATCCAAACGAATCTTTCACCTTTAACTCTTCCAGCAGTGCGGATTTCGCCTTGAAGCGTTGAATTTGTACCGTGCACTTCGCGGAAGTGATCACCGTGATTCTTCCCGTGTACTTGTCTCGTGTTTACGTCCTGAATAATTATTTGCATCTTTGAATTACGCTGTAACTTTAATTTGCTTCGGGAGTTGGTGGAAAAATTGCGCGATTTCTTGAAGAGATTTGTAAAGACGTAGGCAAATTTTGATGAATTTCTGTTTTTCAAGTAATTTTGTAATTGTTTAGCCAAATGTCGAATTATCTTTTTTAGTATTTTTAATAGCATATGCAAATTTTTCTGAAATACATTAAATTAGTGTTGCAGTTTCTTTTTTTATACAGAATGATGAAACATATAATATCAGCATTCCCAAATTGTTATAAGAGAATAGAATTTTCTTATACCTTTAGAAATATTATTAAATTTGGATATTTTCTACGTTGTAAGAGTTGAGTGTTATTTTAAATAAGTTATTATACGTAATCGTCAAAAGAAGTTTTTTATTACCTCAAAAATGTAAATCGTAAAAAGAAATAGTAACGCAACAAGCTATCATGAACAATGTATGTACCTTTTACAAAACATTCCGTCTAATAAATAACGTAGGCACGACCAACGGGGAAGGTCATTAACAACAGACTGTAACACATTGAAGAGCGGTCGAGTACAGCTAGATGCATACGGCACGCGATAAACAAATCTGTCATGAGCTTATATGCGCCCACAGCGCACGATGAAAGTCTTAACCCATTAACCCTTTGCGGACGGAGACGCTCGACGGGCGAGCGTCGCTGTGGACGACAGGTATTGGAGCGTGCAGTAAAGAAAATTTTCACGTCGCATATTTGCGTTTTACAAATTAAGGC